>CAJNJA010002293.1:5246-18263 GCA_905231915.1 Symbiodinium necroappetens | reverse complement strand
GGTGGTGGTGGCGGCAGCGGCAGCAGCAGCAGCAGCAGGAGGAGGAGGAGGAGGAGGGGGTGGAGGATGAGGAGGAGGAGTAGTAGTAGTAGTAGTAGTAGTAGTAGTGATAGTAGTGATAGTACTGAAAGTAGTGATACTAGTGATAGTAGCGATAGTAGTGATAGTCGTGAAAGTAGTAGTACTAGTAGTAGTAGTGATAGTAGTGATAGTAGTGATAGTAGCGATAGTAGCGATAGTCGTGATAGTAGTAGTAGTAGTAGTAGTAGTGGTAGTGATAGTAGTGATAGTAGTGATAGAAGCGATAGAAGTGATAGTAGTAAAAGTAGTAGTAGGAGAAGAAGCAGAAGCAGTTGTAGAAGTAGTAATAGCAGCTGTTAAGAAACAAGCGGTAGCAAATAGTTCTTGTGTGCATGTACGGCAGTAGCAAGGAGCAACCGGTAGATGGTATCAATGTTTAGCAGGACAATTACCGAGTAGCACGAGTACCCGGTGTTCCTTGCTCAGGGTTTCAAACCGAGCTAAAATTTGACTCCCAACTCCCTCCACTGGTTGTCGTCGCATGGTTGCTGCCATCACACAGGTAAAGGGCTTGCAGTTTAACTTGCAGCCTTTCGCTGGACGCTGTGCGTTAGCGCCTTGCGTGTTCTCGGAATCGGTGTGTGTATAAAGGTGCTCAGCCACGGGCCTGCTGCGAGAATCCCAGTGTATTGTCACACTGGGACCGAATATGTTTGACGAATCTGCTGCAAATTTCAATGTCTGGGGCATCAATGCCAGTTCAACTGCCAGTTGGTATTGAGATCGCATTCTGTTTCGGACTGAGTGGTTCTGACTGTCTGGTTGCTGGGTGTTCGCTAAGTGCCCCAGTGGCTTCATGCGAAACCCAAACCCCAAAGCCAAAGCTTGAGCCCTAGCCACTGTGTCGTTAAGGCCTAAGCTTGCATACTGTAGTGCGCGTAGTGCGCGAGCAGGCTCCGGAGCTGTACACTCCGTGCTCGCCACCCGCTGAGGTCTGGCATGGTCATGGCGGTGCTCGTAGTGTCATGCACGGCAGCAGTGGTGTCAATTTAAGTAGCAGTCGCAGACACGGTGTCACATCATCGTCGTCGTGGTCGTCGTGGTAGTGGTGGCGGGTTGTGACTGATATTACAGTGTGGGATGCTGTGGCCGCTGTGGCCCACGAGGCAACAGGCGCTCCAACAAGGGTTCAAGGGTTGTGGGCAACGGCGGTGGCGGCGGTGGCATGCATTGTGGTACAGCAGCTTGACGCTATCGGGTCTCAGTGACAACAGTAGGGCTCGCAATAGTACTGAATGGTCAGGTTCGGTATAGCACAAGTAGAGACAAGCAACAACACCGGGTGTTCTTATGGCGGTGTTGCGAGTCAAAACAAGGGTAGCAGCAGCCGCATAAAAGCATTTGCATAGTTTCATACTTAAGACCTTTGGCCATGACCATGAGCCAATCCAGAGTGGAGATCAGGGAGGCTTTGCAAAGATGCAGTGTTGAGAGGACTCGTGGAAGATCTGCCACATTGATGCGTGGTGCCCTTTCATGTCGCCCTGGGACTTAAGCCTTAAATCCGAAGCGGTTTCTCTCTTGCCCGGCTTTCAGTCCTGCTCAGGCAGTGTTGAGGAATTAAGCCGCAAGCCCTCCAGGTGTAACAAGTTCTTCCGCAAGAGCCGGGTTTACGGTTTCTGGGAGTTTAGGATTTTGTGTGCAGTTTGCAGCAACACGCGTGTGGACCGGTGCTGTCTTCGACTGGCGACGGTGATGCCTCTGCGTGTCTCAGCTAAGGGCTAAACTGTTGCTGTAGCTCATGGGAACCATGCTCCATACTTTGGCGGATCTCCCATGCGGGCAACCCTCGTCTGTTCCCTCAGCTTGCTGCATGCTTGGGATTGGCATTGTGCTGACGCTGGTGGCCGCAGTGATCACAGCTAGCGATGTCTGGGTCCCGGACTTAAAAGCAGGGCGCTAAGCTGATAGGTGTCCGGGTGTTGATCAGAGAGGCGACAGCTTCGACGTGCTGCGCTTGCAGGCTGGCCGGAAGGATGTTTCTGCTCAGATTGCAGACTCCTTCAGCTTGTGGCGTTTGGTCAGTTTAACAATGCGCTGCGATGAAAGTTTGCAGCAAGTCTCTGAAGAGTTGCGGAAGGCTTAGTTTGAGTATGTTTGAGTATCCTCTGAGTTGGTCCCCTGTGCCTCAGAGTCTATGTTAGTGATACTCTCAGGGTAAGGACCATGGAGTCCGGACATTCGGGCGGGTTGCGTAGGCCGTCCTGAATGTTACACGTGGGATCCAGAGAGCATGGCTCGAACCTTGTTTTTACTTGGATCATCCTCCTTCCGCACTTCTCAGACTTCACGCAAGTGAATATAGGCAGCAAGGGGGCCCGAATCTGGGCATCTAGACTGTACACTCGCGTTCTTGCATGAAAGAACGGTTGTGTCTGTCATCATTCAACCCAGGCTTGATGAGAATCTTTGCGGCCCCCTTTGAGAGCACATGGCATATTGAAGCGTCGTGGAGATATTTCTGTGGTCATTTTATTTCGAAACGGAGCCCCAGTCACTGGCCCGTGAAGACGTAGGCAGAAGGAAGTCTGAGTACCAGCAGTTCTTTGATACCTCCGCATGCAACCCATCTTCGTCCAACATGCGCAATCCCTGCGACATCCTGCCAACAACTTCGGGGTGTGAGTGGTTTCCTGTACCCCCCCGGCGATGCATGAGTCGTATGATGGTCCATGACTTTTGAGGAAATTGGCCAGGCAGCCTCGGGTGCCCACACAAACGGTCAGCGGCGCTCTCGGCAATTTAGAGTCTATAGGGTTTAGGGTTTAGGTTGTAGGGCTTGGGGTGTGCATGTGTATGCGCGTGGTGGGTGCGCTCGCTTCTTTAGGAATGGGGGCGCACCCACTTATCGCGCGCTTGCGTCAGCAATGTAGTCCCACCCAGACCACCCCAACTGTTCTCAATTAGAGTTTAGGGTTCACGCCCCAAACCCCCCTCAAGAGGGTTTTCTTGCTTTTTACTTCCCCTCGCAGCTCTGCATAGAATGCGCGTTTCGCAGCAAATGCACAGCTGAGATGGATTAGTGTCGGGTTGTAGGTCCTCGCGGCCTGTGCCGTTCGACGAGAAGCAAGGGTTCGCCCCTCGCTCCTTGTCAGGGTTGCTCGAAGTTTCCAGTGACGCAGGTCTGGGTCACTGAAAATCTTGGGTGGGCAGGGCGGCAGGAAGAAGGGAAGGGAATCTTCCAACGTGGGGCCCAGACTTCCTGAAGGGTGGTGGCAGGACCGCCAGGGAGGGCCTTGGGAAGCGGCTTGGGGGAAGGCAAGGGCGCATGGATGCAGAAGTGTGCCGTTTAAAGGGGGGGGGAGGAGAAACATACATCGGTATGCCCGTGTAATTGTATATAACCTGAGCCAGGGGTGGGGGGAAGGGGTGGGTGCCGCCGGGGCGCAAATGTATATGTATGTGTAGGTATATGTATATGTGTATGTATATGTATATGTGTATGTTATGTATATGTATATGTGTATGTCTATGTATATGTATATGTATTTATGTATGCATGGATGTACTGAACATGTGTGCATGCATTGTGTACGTTTGTCTGCTTAGAGTGACTGAGATTGCGTTTGAAATACACTTATGGCTCATTGAAAACATCATGACTACTGTTCGAAACCCTAAACCCGAAACCGTTAAGCCCTAGAGCCTAAACCCTAAACCCCGAAACCCTAAACGCTATAACCCTGAACCCTAACACTCTCAACCCTATATCCCTAAACCCTATAACCCTAAACCCTATAACCCTAAACCCTATAACCCTAAACCCTATAAAACTCTAAACCCTATAAAACTCTAAACCCTATAAAACTCTAAACCCAAAGCAGAAGGATTCCAGACTCTACGGAGCCCTACATGGGTTAACTATTCATCCGCAGGGGGGTCCATATGGGTAGTTCTCTAAGTTAGGGTCCCTTTTTGGGTCCTTAATATAATACGGCACCTAATACTTAGGGTACCCAAAAAGGGACCCTAGTTTTGACAACCACCCATATGTCAGACCAGGATCAGAGAGCTTCTCCATTGCTCTAGGGACCCGTATTTGGGGGTTTAGGGGTTTAGGGGTTTATAGGTTTGGGGGTTTAGGGATTAGGGGTTTATAGGTTTGGGGGTTTAGGGCTTAGGGGTTGATAGGTTGGGGGGGTTTAGGGATTAGGGGTTTAGGATTTGAGGTCCATACAGACTACCAGTCTGGAGCTGTGTCCCAAAAGACATCCTCATTATGGCTTTGGGGTCTGGGGACCCAATTTCATAAGACTACCAAGTTACTATGTACGGACCCTATAGGATCCTGTTGTTCTCATTGAGATGCTTGAGGCTTACGATCGGGATCTGGGAACTGCACAGCTTATGGCGAATTTAGGACTCAAGGTGTAGGGTTTGGGGTTTAGGGCCCTAAACCGTAAACCCTAAGCCCCTAAACTACGGTCTAGGGGGGTCTTGGACAAGTCCCTGGAATGTGGGTCCAAATCTATGTTCCAAGGCGAAGGTATATCGGAAACCTAAACCCCAACCCCCAAACGGTGCCTAAAGGCCCTTCAACTCAGAGACACCCAAAGAACCCTTAATATAGGGGCCCGAATAACTAGAGTAGGGTTCTGGGGTATATTCTACCATAAATAGAAGAAGGAGCCCCCAAATAGTATAGGTAATTAGTAAGGCTCCTATATTAACCGACTTTCAATGTAGGGACCCTCGGTATGTTTTAAGGTTCACACACCTTAACTACATGGTTTTGGAGTCTGTGGGACCAGAAAAACCCCTGAACACCCCTTAAGCTTTAACTCCGTGCCTCCAGGAAACACTAAACCCTAAAGACCCTTAAACCCTGAACCCCTTATAGAAGCCAGAAAGCTGGAACACTGATTTCCTCGTGCCCTGAGAGGGTGAAGCATAACGGATCCTAGCACTAATCATCTGAGCCCATGCTCCAACTTGCTAGGGCTCATGGAAACCCTGCAAGCCCGCGCCTCCAATATGAGCTCGTACCTCAATTGAAGCAATCTCTCTGAGGCCGAGGGCATCAGACGGTCAGGGCTTGCCCTAAAAAGCCTAAAGACTAAACCCTAAACCCCTAAACCCTCAAGCCTAAACCGTATTTGAGTTCGGGTTTAGGTCCTAGGGGGCGGTTTAGGACTAAGGGGCTGAGGTTTGGGGTTTGGGGTTTAGGGTTCTGCGTTCTAAGGGCTAGGGTGGCTTTAGATGGATTCTAGAGGCTTTTCCAAGCACAGGGTCGAGGGTGTAGGTTCAGAACCCTAAACAGTAGCACAAGCATTCGGATGTACAACGCCAGGCGGCTGTGTCTTGTCTTTGTTCTCCTTTCGCCCTGGCGGCCGTTTGAGGGTCCTAAACTCAAAACCCTAAACTCTATAAGCCCTAGACTCTAAACTCCAAGCCATAAACCCTAAGCCCTAAGCCCTAAACCCTATAAGCCCTAGACTAGACTCTAAGCTCTAAAGCCCTAAGCCTAGACCTACGCCCGAAGCCCTAAACCCTAGACCCAAGATCACACCAAGGTCATACTGGGCCAAGGACCCCGGACGTGGGGGGTCTTCAAAACTACATTGGGGAATTGTGGCACATTATGAAACGGTGTGTCTATGTATGTATGAATATATGTACACTAAACTGTGTATGTATATATATATATATATATACGTATATATACCTACACATACGTATTTGCGTATTTTGGGCTACAAGGTTATGCTTTATCTCTAGGTCTAAGTATTCCGGTCCCTCTGTTAGAAACAAGCATTCGTGGGCCCGGGTGTTGACAGGGAACCTGGGTTCAGGGTTTAGGGGTTTAGCGGTTTGGGGGCTTAGGGGATTAGGGGATTAGGGGTTTAGGGTTTAGGGGTTTAGGGTTTAGGGGGTTTTAGTTGTTTGGGGGTTTAGGGTTTAGGGGAGATTAGGGTTTAGGGTTAGCGGCCACGAAGGCTGTGTGAAAGGGAACCAGACCTTTCCCTCTGCACCCCTCAACCCCACTCCAAGCCACACACTCTACATCCCGCATACGAATGAAACAGCCTCAACCCCTGAAACCTATTCGCTGATCCAGAAGCCATAATCCGAAACCTCTCACATCCCGCAGCCCTGCAGCTGAGCACGTTGGAGAAGTAATGCACAGAAACACTGAAAAGAGTCATGTAGTGGCCATAATAATCCGTAAAGTTTTGGGGTACAGGAAAAATATTTACAGAATACTGAGGACTTTCTGGGGAGACTAGTAAATATGACGCCTCAGTTGTTCAGACTGTAGTAAGCTGTAACCTTAAGCTTTTTCAACATCGAAGGCTCTGTAGACTTGAACCACATCAACCTGCTGTGGCATAGAACCTTAACAAGAGCCTGAATACAAACTTCAAGTTCCACTGTTCTACGAGGGGCTTCGGCAACAGAATCAATTTCTTCGCACCTTGGGATTCACCCTCGCGCTGGACCCTAAACCCAAAGCCCCAGACCACATGCAAGGCCTTTCTGCGCACCGTATTTTGCAACGGCCTGCAGCAGTTCCATCTGCAAACTGCAAGGTAGACTACATGCATATGTATATCATAGGGTATAACATAACAAAATACAATACAAACTACCATAACATATTAACAGCTATTCAAGTGAATCCATTAATATTATTCTTATTGTCTTGTATATATATATATATATATGCATATGCTAGAGTGCTAGAAGCAGTCTCAAGCTGGGATTGTGATGCGGGACTCGAGACATGAGAACTTCTTCATATCACCGAGCCCCTTTAGCTCCTAAAGCCTCAACCCGCAACCCCTGAAACCCCTTGTGCCCACAGCTTACACTAGGGACTACATCAAGACCAAAGTCCATACTACCATATAAGGACCCTGCATTATAAGGACCCTAAATATTCGGAACAATGGCATTTTCCTTGTTATGCGCAATGCAGGATTTATACCACCAACCGTCTTTGGGCGCATGAACGCCCCTATGATCGTAACTTTTAACCCTAAACCCTACACCCCCTAAACCCTAAACTCTAAACCCTAAACCCACACCATAACCCCTAAACCCACACCCTAAACCCTAAGCCCTAAACCGACACCCTAAACCCTAAGCCCTAAACCCACACCCTAAACCCTGCCTCAAACCGCTGAAGGTCTAAAGTCTGGAACTCTTGGAGCCGACACCCAGCAGCTCACAACGCGCCCCCGACAAGCCGGATATAGAGTACCATGATTGGGATGCATAGTAAAGGTTTAGGGTTTAGGGTTAAGGGTTTCGGGTTTAGGGTTTAGGGCTTAGGGTTAAGGGTTTCGGGTTTAGGGTTGGGGAATAACAGCATGATGATGTCTGTATTCGCATAAGCGTTTTCCCAGACTACAGACTCTTGAAAACCGATGCCACAACACCGCAAGATTGATCCCCTTGGGTGGGCCTTGTTGACAGTCGTATCCTCCAGCTGCTGCTCCTCGTTCTTCTGCCACTTCCTCAAGCTCGCGCGCAGAGAGTCCAGGCTTCGGGATTCACAGATTTCCGATTTAGGGTTGAGGGTTTAGGGGGGTTTAAGGTGCGGCACCTGATTCAAGCCATTGCAAAGCGATGTTGTTTTCGCCCTCCTCCTGTATCGTTTTAAGCCGTTTCACCCTACACCCCCTCCGATTTAACGGCCACTGAACAGGCCTAGGATTTAAGCCTGCAGGTCTCTCTGTTCGAGGGCATTAGACAGCTTTTAAATCGTTCCCCAAGGGCTCCAAGTATGCAAATGGTACCTACTTTGGGGCCTAAAGTCGACCTACTGTGGGCTATTTGGAGCCCCAGGGTTCAGGAATGGCCACATCCTTGCCGAGGCACTCGTCGTAGGTTTGCTGGTAGCGCTGCTCAAGCACTGCGAAGCGCTTATCCCGACCTGGCGCAGGCAGAGTCGAAGGGTGCAGAGTTAGCCATAGGCCCCTAAGTAGTTCCTTTTTGGGATTATCTTCTAGGATTCTAGATATATACCATGAAAAGGAACTACTTAGAGGCCTTTGGGTAGCTTCCTCTTTGAGTTCGGGATTCAGGGTCTGAAGGCTCTTGGTGTCTCTAAACCCTAGACTCCTAAACCCCAGAACCCCTAATCCCTAAACCCTGGAACCCTAATCTCTAAACCCAAGAACCCTAAACCCTAGAACCCGAATCCCTAAAACAGTAAACCCTCAACCCCAAATCCTGGGATCAAGGATTTGGGTTTGGGTTGTGGCTTCGGCTTCTGGAGTCCAGGGTTTACGATGCTTAGAACAGGAACTCTAAGAAATGAAATATTTAATGGTTTAGGGTTAAGGGTTAAGCTTTTTGCTCTAAGCTCCTTTGTCCGAAGCCCAAATATTCAGCATGGGGACTGGCAGTATGATAAGGAGACAGGGTCTTCCCTTTCCGAGTCACCTGGTTTGCTTGAAGTTCATTGAAGCACAGCTCAGGGCTGGGAGTTTGCTGAGAGTCATAAACCGGAATCGCAGGTGACGTGTAGAGAGCTCTTCCTGTCGCGCAGTGGTCAAATCCGCTTTGGCCTTCAAGTGCAGGCTTACTGGCTACTGGGCCTTTTGCCCTAAACCCTCAACCCTAAACCCCTTAAAAGAAACCCTTCATCTTAATAATTCTGCAGCCCCTCAACCTTTCGAGCCAGTTTTTACGGTTTAGTGCTGGGGTCGAGAATTTCGGCCCCTCTAAGCCTCAAACCTTCGCTCACCGGCTCAGGAGCCCTAAGGCGGGGATTAAATTGTAATTTATGGGCCGTACATGTGGGGGCCCGAAAAGACCAGCGTGGCTCCTTTAATGCGCTTTGTCTCTGTTGCTGCAGGGTTCAGGATTTCGGCCTGGGGTCTAGACTTCAGGGTTTCCGGCTGCAGATGTAGCAGGGTCGCGCATGCTGTGTGCATGCTGGAAATTCGGGATTGGATCCTCCCGCACCCAACACTACAAGGATTGCCAAGCAAGCCCTATTCTTTATGACCTGCAACACAGTTAAACCCTAAAGCCCACAGCCGCAAAATAAACTCCATGACCCTAAACCGGAAAACGCTAGACCTGAACAAACCGAGTCGGAGCACGGCAAGCAGAACACCGACGTGCAAACACCGGTGGAGCCTTTTGCGCTCATCTCTTCGTCGTCGTAGGTATCGGGCATATTGTACGTGTCTTGTCGTTCCAATCCACGCTCCTGCGTCATCTCTCTTAATTAAGTGTTCAACCCTGGTGGACGCACCTTAATTTGTCTTGAGTTTAGGCATTCCTAAACCCCGAACCCTATTTCACAGAGCTTGCAGGGCCCAATGATTGGGGCTCTTGCGGGCTTTCAACCGAAAGCTTGAAGCTAAAACCCTTAAATAAACGTTCTACCTGCAGTATAGGGTTTACTAAAGTTCACGGCTTCGGGCTAAGGGATCCATGTTGCATCCCAACCCACCCAAACCTGGGTTTAAGGTTTAGGGTTTAGGGGTTTAGGGGTTTAGGGTTTAGGGGTTTAGGGTTTAGGACACGGGGCCATAACCATGCAGCAAGCCCCGCTCAAAAAGGAGCTGCCAGGATCTCTGGCCGGTACTCCTCCGGAAAACCACCCATAGGCCCCTAAGTAGTTCCTTTTTGGGATTACCTTATAGGATTCTAAAATAAACCATAAAGAGGAACTACTTAGGGGCCTATGGGCAGCCACACTCCCAAATCATCTTGCAACTTGCAACTGAGAAACCCTTAGGGCTCCAGTTACCTAAATAGTAGGGTACTGGGGTACATAATATATGGGTAGTAACCCACTATTTCGGCAACTGGAGCCCTAGGGAAAGACGATGAACTTGAGAAGCCACGTAAGATCCTCAATGCGCTGCTTTGTCACATCGTAAAGCTCCCTCTCGAGTTGGATGTACCTGGCATTTGTGGCTTTGGCGGTTCAGGGCATAGAGGTTTGCGCTTAGAGATTCAAGGCTTCGGGGTCTAGGGTAGAGAGTTTCGGTGAAGTTTACACGCTTGTGATAGTTATTCAAGTCATATGGGCTTTCGGCTGTAAGGGCTCAGGGAGGGATCCCAGGCTGATCTCAGGTGCGGCTCCTTTCTTTAGTTCCGGGTGTACCTATTAACTAGTCGTTCCTTTGTTGCGGGGAAGGGACATTACGTATCATCATGCAAGCTGACGCAGCCGGTATCAGCGCTGCCTCAACTATGCATAGACCTCCAACATCGGACCAGAGCAGCGGCATGGACTCGTATCCCGCAGATCCAAATAAACTCCGAATACCTATATCATGCAACCTAAAGCCCGAGTCTCTTTGACGAACAATGAACATTAAACTAATGACTCTTAATATTTGTCGGGCCCTTGCTCTCAGGCTGCGGCCCTGTATGCCCCACACCTGAAACATTAAACCCCAAATCTGTTGAAACCCAAACCCTAAACCCCTGAAGCCCTGAAGCCCTATGACTCTTCCTGCGAAGCCCCGACTGCCAAACAAGCACGGCAGCTGCACTGCTGCTCCGAAGAAGACAGCTTCTCGCCCTGGCTCCGGTAAGATTCAGGTTTCGGGCTTTGGGTTTTAGGCGTTTAGGGTTTTAGGCGTTTAGGGTTTTAGGTGTTTGGGGTTTTAGGTGTTTAGGGTTTTAGGTGTTAGGGCGTTTGGGGTTTAGGGTTTATGGCTTTCAGGGCTTTAGGGCTCAGGGTTTTTAGCGGTAAGGACGTTTAGGCTTGAGGATTTAGGGTTAAGTTAAGGCGTTACGGCTCAGGGTTTGAAGGGTTCGGGCGTTGAGGGTTTAGGTTTTAGAGTTTAGGGCCGGGCTTTTGGCTTCAGGGTTTTAAGTTTAAGCGGCTTTGGGGTGGGGTCTTTGAAACTTTAGGGCTTAAGGGTTTGAGTCTTCGGGGTTCTCGGGCTTAGGTTAAAGGTCTTCGGGTTTGGTGGCGGTTTAGGGTTTAGGGTCTATAGGGTTTAGGGTTGAGGGTCTAGGGTTTAGGGATTAAGGGTTAGGGTTTAGAGCCTGGGTTCTGCGGATGGTTTCGGGGGCTGAGGGTTGTGAAGGTGTTGGAAGGCTTTGGCTTTCGTCCAGAGCAATGCCCGCCGACTTCAACATCTCATCCCAGAAGCCTTCCTAAACCTCAAACCCCTAAGCCCTAAGCCCTAAACTTCCCTAAACCCTGAACCCTACACCCTAAACCCTAAGCCCTAAACCCTAAGCTTCTCTAAACCCTTAACCCTACACCCTAAACAATAAACCCTAAGCGTCCCTAAACCCTAAACCTGAAAACCCTAAACTTCCCTAAACCCTCAATCCTACACCCTGAACAATAAACCCTTAGCTTCCCTAAACCCTAAACCCTATACATTAAGAACCCCAAACCCGACGATTTTGCCCGCGGAAGGCCCAACCCGTACCCCAACCTGTCACGACTTGGGCCGGGCTCCACCATCCTAAGCCCTGAAGCGAAAACCTTCGGAACTGAAAGTCCTAAGCCCTCAACCCGAAACCGCAGATCCGGAATCCCTAAATCCTGAACCTAACAGGACCTACGGTTGATGATATAAATCCTGCATTACCCATAATATAGGATTATACCATATTTCCCCTAGTTTAGGGTCCTTAAGGTAATGCAGGATGTATATCACCAGCAGTAGCTCCTAAACTGAGTCAGTCAGGCCTTCAGCAACCACTCTGCATCGGACACCTGGCGTCCACGCAGGTCAGAGATCTTCACCTGCCAGAAGGAGGGTGTAGGGCTTAACCCTAAACCCTGAAACCTCGTGGTTTTTGCAGGAACTGTTTGCTGCATTACTTTTGTAGAGGTATAGGCTCCTAGGCTATATGGATAGCTCTCCAACTTTAGGCCCCCTTCTTAGGTCCCCCAAATAGTACGACACCCTTGTAAAAAAACGACCAAAGAGACCCCAATTTAGAGAACTACCCATATGGTTTAGGGCGCAGGGCCTGGGGTGTAGGGTTAAGTATAGGCTCGAAAACTGAACCATCTTATTCATTCTGATTCTGGTGCGCAACATTGACAGAGCGAAGATCTTGCAGGCAATATAGAGGCACCAGTGACTCGACCAGGGTTTTGGGGGGGCACTATAGTCTAGCTAAAATTAGTGACCTTGAAAAAGGATACTGGAACACTAAGTCGTGCTAATTGTTCAGACCTCTATACAGAGGTCGAGTCGAAAACCCGAAAAGGGGTCGCAGAATGTTGGCTTCGTCGAATTGTAGAAGAGGGGTTTCGAGATACTTCAGAAAGTACATATCTTCTGTAGGGGTTAGAGGAGGGCAGTAAAGGTATGTAAATGTCATTCCTCCGACCTCGACAGTAGGGTGCTCAGTGAGTTGGGAGGAACTCGACAACCCCCCCGAAGCCCTAAACCCTGCAGCGTGTCAAACAAGAACCGGGACTGGAGGTTCATGGGTAGTTATAAGTGGGGTTATAAGTCCCCTAATATGTATAGTTACCCTACTTATAACCCCAATTATCACTACCCATGAACCTCCAAGTAACCAGGCCTCAAAGAGCTCCACTCTCCCATACGGACCAAGCACAGCAGGCCCTAAGGTCAAAAGTTCTCTCGTTCTCTATCTGAACCCCCAATAAACCTGGCTTTGTTGTAAGGCCTTAACAAAGAGAATCAAAAAATCATAAGAAGCAGCCCTAAAAGGGGTAAGTTGCTTGGGGTCCCGGTAAGAGCCAGCGACTTCGACGGTAGGTCAAAGGGGTACGGGTGCTGTGAAGCTTGTTCAGGCTTTCAACATCAGAAAACCCACCATCAAGGCAAATGGGCTTCAAGAACTTCAAGTTAAAGGGGTTCCTCAACCCTAAGCTTCCTAATAAGGGCAATTACGATTTTTTCCTAATCTTCGGTTTTAACAAGGAGACACCAAAAGGGTAATACTGGGGAACCTAGTCAAGCTAAGGGATTCCTTAAGCCCAATGCTTCCTAAACCCTAAACCCCTAGTTAAGGGAT
>CAJNJA010002282.1:0-18264 GCA_905231915.1 Symbiodinium necroappetens | reverse complement strand
TTTACGTACATACCAAACCTATTGAATTCAATAGGGCCTATTGAATTCAATAGGACTGTCGGATTGAAGATTGAAGATGCCTCAGAAAACTTTCCCAGGGCATCTTCAATCTTCAATCCGGCGGCCGTATTGGATTCAATAGGGCCTATTGAAGTCAATAGGGTTCACGGTACAGCGTGTTGAAAATAAAGCTCAAACACAGAAATGCATGAACACACACACACACATACACATCATATGCTAACCCCTATCGGTTACGGTACAGAGTGTTCTTTAAAGGGCGAGTAGGGCAGGGGCACAATAGACAGGACTTGCACCAAAACTGGTGGATAACTCCGCGGGTACCATATATATGTGTATGATGTATACATGTCTATGTATACGATGTATACACATGTATACATACATACATGCATGCATACATACAAACCTACATACATGCATGCATACATCCATCCGTGCATGCATGCAGGCATGCATGCATGCATGCATGCATGCACGCATGCATCCATACATACATTTACATGGCTTTACGGACGTGTGGTCCCCGTATACATGTAACACGAGTGTTCGATTCAGGTCAGTCGACGATCCATGGGGTCACACCAGTGACCAGCGTTACGGACGTGGGGTCCCCATACAAGTACCAAAACACGTTTTCGATTCAGGTCAGTCGACGATCCATGGTGGCACACCATTGACTGGCGTTAAGGTACTGGTTTCCCTGGGTTGGGCACTTGAGAGAGACTCTTCAGGGAGTCTGTGCGGTGGGGCACACGGTTGGGCACTCCAGGCCAGGGAGTCTCAATAGATAAGTTTCATTTTTTTCATGCATATGCATATACACAAACGTATGCATATATGTCTACGCACGTAGAGAGAACAGAGAGAGACAGACAGAGAGAAAGAGAGAGAGAGCGGACTGGTCCGAGATGGAATTGCCGAGTGGAGATTTCAGGCATGCTCGAGGGTGCTGGATACGCACCGAGCCCTTCCAAGGACCTCTGGGTTTGAGATTCGGCTTTCGGGTTAGTCGGGGCTGACGGATATGGGCTTGGCGGCTTAGCGGTTTTGAGCTGAGTGGGAGCACTTTCAGCGAGCGCCGTCAAGGCAAATATCCCCAATCAACAAAAGCCGCCGTGGCTACCTCTGCCCGGATGTTCAACGAGTTGAAAGCCGAAATGCCCTCGATCACAATTGCGGCACTCGTGGACTCGATTCCGGGGAGATCGGACTGGTGATCAAGGCTCTGAAAGGCAACAGTCCGTGGTGTTTACAACTTCCCTTGGAAGACGCTGTGCACAGCGCGGATCATTGATGCCACGCAGTGCGATCAGATGACTGAGACGGGCAAGACTCCAAGGAGAAAGGAGCATGGACACCACGGACGCGGAGCCGCTGTTTGGGCAGAATTCCATCGAGTAGCTGACCAAAACCCTATATCCCTTAAGATTGTGGTGCGTCGCGATACTGCGGTGTCTCGCTACATCGAACTGATCGCGAGAGACGCCAACGGTTTTTCGCGCGTTCTTTCTCAGGGCGATCCGGAACGGTTCTTCGCTCGGAGGGAGGATGACCCTTTGCCTGCTCTTGCTCGCTAGAAAGCATCTCGTCTTCAGGGGTTGTGACGCCGCGTAGGCTAGATCCCGAGTCTTGCCCAAAGGAAACCACACCGTCTGTAAGTGTCGGCCATTGGCCGGTGTAGGAGTGCAGTCTTCTGGGTTGAGGGGCATCTACAGATTTCGGTTCAAATCACAGCGTTGCAGTTCAGTGTCTTACTTCGGGGCTTAGGCTCTAAAAAGGACATGACCCTCAATTAAATGTCTGCGTTGTCTGTGATTGGTTGTTCCCGGACATTATATAAGCCCTAATCAGCCCCTAATCCCTAAACCCTCATCCCCAAGCCCTAGCCCTAATCCCTAAACCCTAACTTTAGTCTCTAAGCCCCTAAACCCTCCTCCCTAATCATCCCTAATCCCTGAACCCTAACTCTAATCTCTAAGCCCTAATCCCTCATCCCTAAACCCTATTCCCTAATCATCCCTAATCCCTGCACCCTAAACCGTGGGAAAGCTTTACGAGCGGGTGTTTCACTCCAAGGGCTGCTGCCTTAACACGGTAGGTTATTTGCCCTAGGGGTCCAAGTACTCATCATTTAAGGACTTTGGGGTCTTTGTGAGTACCAAAAACCATAAATAAGGGCTACTTGGACCCTTAGGGTTGGGGTTAAGGTAACAGGTTTTAAGGTTTCAGGTTTAAGGTTTAAGTTTTAGGGGTTCAGGGTTTAGGGTTTAAGGCTTTTTTAGGGTTTGGGGTTTAAGGTTTAGGCTTTAGGCTTTGCCAGGACACTGGAAGACCTACCTGTTTCAGCTTCTTTACTATGATTTCCTTATGTCAGTCCTGAAGCGGTACGTTACTTAGGTTTACGGTAAGCCACAAGTGCCCAGGCCCCAACCGCTAAACCCAAGACGTGGCGCCTGCAGTCCTAATCCGATCCGAGAGACGAAGCAACCTGAAGTCCTGAACCCCTGAAGCCCTGAGCCCCAAGTGCCAGAGGAGTCTACGAAGGATTGCAACGATGTGATGCGGCCACTTGGCATGGCAGTTGGCACCCATTCAGGATTCAGATGTTGGAGGATGCGTGGAGCTTAGGGACGTGTGGCAGTTCTTTTCGGGCTGAGTGGCAAAGTTTAGCATTTGTTTGTCTGTAGGTGTTAAAGGGGGTGTGGTGCAGCTTCAACGAAGTGTTTCGGTGTTTGGGGTTTTGTGGTGTAGCTTCAAGTAAGTGTGTTCACATCGAAGTTTGAACGGAGTGGCATATACGGCTTAGTATGCAGGGTCAGCAGGACCTCTGGTGTGCCGCCGTTTTGTTCAACCGGTGTGCACAGGTTTGCCCTGCATGCACCCGCTGTAACGCTTGAGGGTTTAGGGCTAAGGGCTAGTGAAATCTTGAGTGCAGCAACCACATCGCAGGCTTTTTGTGGCCAGTTGTGATGTTTAGCATTTGGGGACTACAGACAAATCAGGGATCCCCCCAATACAAGCCGCTGGGTAAGAGGCTGTTCATTGCAGAGACTCCCTTCAAGCTTGGGCTCAGGAAACGGAAACGCCAGTATGAAGCTTGAACCTTAATTTCTTCAATCCCCACATAAGGCGTAAGGTGAAATAGGGTCTTGGGTTATCGGTTCCCGAAAGATAGGTATCCGAAAGCCTTCAACGACACTCGTACCCCCCCAGGTTTCAGAGCTCAGTGTAGCAATGGAGCTTGATGATAAGAGACTTATTGCATTATGGAGGTATGGGGCTATATGGGCCTCTAAATGGCGCCGGGATTGTAGAATGCTAGCACGAGAGCTTGAACAGCTTAAAGCTTGAGCAAGTGTTCAATCTTCGCACGATCACAGCAGCAGATGCAGTACCACCAAGCCTCATGCTGAGTAGTTGAATACTCCCATATATATATATATGGGAGTTTCCGACAATGGGGCGTACCTTATTTTGGGGTTCTTATAGCAAGGATCCTACTAGTTAGGGTACTATATTAGGGTCCCCTATTTTCGGAAACCCCCATATGGAGTTTATACCCAAAGCTCTAAAGTTGATCCCAAGCCCAATCATTTCTGAATGAATCTGGAGCCGGGGTCGGGTTTTGATTCATGGCAGCCTCGGCCAGCAACGTGCCGACTAACAGGCGCCATCACCAGCTCCATCACCATAGCCATCGCCACTACCTAGGGGTTTGGGGTTTAGGGTTTAGGGGTTTAGGGAATTTAGGGGTTTAGGGTTTAGGGTTTCACCACTACCATCATCTTCTTAATCCACGCCCCAGACCCTGTGCACCAAGACCCCTAGCCCAAACAAAAAACAAAATCCTAGAGCCCTGTGCCCAAAAGCCTTCTCCTACATACCTAAGTCGGAAACCCCAAACCCCAAAACATCCGAAGGCCCCAAAGCCCCAAACACTATCTTAAAATTCCCGTAGTCTACTTCTTTGAAGTTTCTTACTATAAGCACTAATACGGAATGTATAGTATAGTGACCCTACAGCAAAACCATGTTTTGGTAGGTATTCTGTTACTCCAAAGGGTTCCCCATGATAGTTATATAGTCTAGCATACCCAAAAGCCTACAAAAAGCTATAGATCCCAAACCCAGTAGATCCTCGCCCCTAAACCCCAAACCCCAACCCTAAATCCGTAACCCTGAACCCTGAACCTAAGCCCTAAACCCTAAACTGCCGAGAGCGCCGCTGACCATTTGCATGGGCGCTCGAGGCTCCGACCGAGGCCCGCGGCCGAGCGTCTCGACAGAACGGTGAGGGAGGGTAAAGCCTTGCGGTAAACGGGGACGGAAATGACTTGGCTACGCCTCGCACAATACGGACGTCAATCCGTTATAATGAGGACCCCAAATCCCTCACCATTGATGTCTTTTTGGTCTGTCCTTGGGGGTCTGGGGGTACCCCAGGCGGGTCCTGCCCTGCCCTGGTGCTGCCCTGCCCTGCCCTGCCCCTGCCCGGCCCTGCCCTGCCCTGCCCTGCCCTGCCCTGCCCTGCATCCAAACCTAAAGCACGCTTTTTACGAAAAGTCGCCGTGCTTACGAGCAACCCTGACAGGGTGCGAGAGGCCAAGTGTTTGTTGGGAACCCTTGCTTGCTTCTCGTCGAGCGGCCGGCACAGGCCGCGAGGACCCACAACCCGACAGGAATCCATCTTCGTTCTGTTGCTGTGAAACGCACATTTTCTGCCGGGTTGCGAAGGGAAGCAAAGAGCAAGAAAGCCCCCCTTGAGGGGGGTTTGGGGGGTGAACCTTAAACCCTAATTGAGAATAGTTGGGGTGGTTGGGGCGGGACTACATGCTGACGCAAGCGCGCGATTAGTGGGTGCGCGCCCCTTATTCCTAAAGTAAAAGGCGCACCCATCGTGCGCACACCGTCTACACACCCTGAACCCTAAACCCTAAACCCCAACTATAAACCCTGAACCCTAAAGTCCTTACAGCTACGACCAGGAAGGACCTCGTGGCGTGGCTATCAGAGCATGGCATCTCGGGGCCCCCACCCTCCCCGGAGGCTTCGGGGTGTGTGTTTGGGTTTCTTGGTTTTGGATTTAGGGTTTTGGGTTTAAGGTTTGAGGTTTAAGGTTTGGGGTTTAGGGCTTAGGGTTAAGGTTTTGGGGTTTAGGGTTTAGGGTTTAGGTTTGTGTTGTTAAGGTTTTGGGTGTTCAGGGGCTTAGGGTGGTCCGAGGTTAAGGGGATCCGGGGATTAGGGGTTTAGGGTTTTGGAGTTTAGGGTTGAGGGTGTTCCGGGGTTTGGGGGGTTTAGGAGTGTAGGGTTTAGGAGTTCAGGGTTTAGGGGTTTAGAGCTTTGGGTCCGTTATCTTATCTTGTCCTCAGATAAGTCCTAAACGAGTACGGTTTAAAGGGTCACCTATCTATGGGCTTGGCTTAGCGCTTGAGGTTTGGGCTTATAGTGGTTTCATGAATTTCAGGCACCCACACAGTCTTGCGCTTGCTGGCATGACCTTTTAGGGTTTAGGGTTTACTTTTGCAATATCGGCCTGCGACTGAGTATTCACAGACGTTTCTTTATTGTTTTTTCGAAGAAACCGGTTGTAAACTTCAAACCTGCAACCAGGTTATTATGGACGCAGTGACGGGCTCTTCCAATGCAAGCTTAGTATATGGGATCGTCGAAGCCACTGGGGTAAAGCGGCGAGCATCAGCACAATCGGTTGGATTGGCGTCAAAAGTAGTCTTTTGCCAACAACATGCTGTAGCCACGCGCTACCGTTTCACTCGCTTCCCCGACGATGCAGCAACCGGCACAATCTTTTGTGCCCTTACATCAACCGACGATGCAGCAACCAGCACAACCTTTTGTGCCCTTACATCAGCAGACACCAGCGGCGCCTTGTGAAAACCAGCCCCCTCAACAGCAAGGGGCTAAAGGCCAGCAGGTATGTGACGGCTTCGGCTTCTCTGCCGCTTGCACCCTGAACCCTAAGCACTGCTAAACCCTAATTCCCTAACCCTAAACCCATCAATCCAAACCGGCAACCCTCAACCCCACACCCTCAACCCTCATAAGCCCCCCGAAAGGAGCCCTGTAAAAAGGAACCCCGAGCAGGATCCCCCGTAAACCCTGAACCCCCTCAAACCCCCCTAGACCCTAAACTCTTTTAACCCCCTTAAACCCCCCTTGAACCCCAAAATCAAAAGCAGCGCTTCGAAGGAAGCCGGCCCTCTCGGCTGTTGAAGATCCGGTCTTCGGAAATCAGATCGTCAGGGCGTCGTTTGGGCTTTCGGTTTCGAGCCTTAGGCTTTTAAAGCCTTCAAGCCCTAAGCCCTAAACCTTAAAACCCTAAAGCCGTAAAACCCTAAAGCCTAAACCCTAAACCTTAAACCTTAACCGTTATAGGCGGTAGGGTTTAGGCTGCTTTGGGCTCCAGGCCAAGGGCTGGGAGTTTAGGTGCTTAGGGATTCGGGTTGCGGCTGCATAGGACTTCGAGTTTAGGTGTTAGGGCCTTTAGGGTGCAAGACTTCGGGCCCTTGCGGGTTGGGGGCTGTAGGGTTGAGAGCTCAGGGTTAGGGTTCGGATCTAAGGGATTACGGCTTAGTGGTGTTAGGATTTGGAACCCGAAGCCCGAAATTCTGAACCCTAAACCTGGGTTTAGGGTTTAGGGAGCCTGAAGCCTAAATCGCTTGGAAGGCCGAGCAACGGGCGATGTGGCAATGGATCCGAGACTTCCACAAGGACCTTGGCTTAAGGCTTCATAAGGTCACTAGGACGTGGGACGGCCGACCGTGGGACTTAGTATACGGGCCTCAAACTACGTAACAGAGGCTTCCTAGAATGATTCTGGCAAGAAAGGTGTTTTGCAAGGGAACTGTAGGGTTCTACGAGGGATATCATACTTTTGGTATGCGCTGCTGCAGGGGCCTCAAGGCTCAGAACAGAGAGTAGACTGTAGTTTGAATAAATCGGGCCTGCCATGGCATATGACAACTAATCATTCCGATCCCCCCCCCCCGCCGTGGTCTTAGTGGGCCCCCCTGTACAAAAAAGGCAGGGAAACCTCAGGACGTAAGTTTGTAATTACCATCGACCCGAAACACGAACCCCTGTTAAGGAAGCATAAACTGACCATCAAGTCGCATCTTCCTGGCGGCAGCCGAGCAAGTATCGGTCGATTTGGTGATCAGGGTTTAGTAGGGTCTTAGGGTTTATGGCATACTTCTTTTTTCATGGCGGGCCTTTGAAGATTTCTTCGGGATCTGCTGTTGGCGTCAGTACCGCGCCAACTTCCTGTTGACATGGTGCCTGGTGCCACAAAGTCCAGCCTACGCCCTTCATCCGATGTGGCCCCGTGTTTAGAAGAACCTAAACCCGTAAGCCCTAACAAATAAAGGAAACCAAAAACATCCTAAATCCCTGAACCTAGACCCTAACACCCTAGCACCCTAAACCCTAAAAGCCCTAAGCCCTAAACCCTTAGGGGTGCTTGGAATGATCGCGGCAGGAGTACAACGACGACTGGTATGCGCGAAACATGCCCCGGCTGCGGGACCAGCTGCTGGATAGCACCCAGACCTCGGGGGGTTGGGGATTAGGGTTTAGGTGGGAGTATACCTTAAATTATGGTAGGACTAGGGTTTAGGGCTTGCTAATATGATTTAAGGTACAATCCTTATACCTAAAGGGATATTGTAGGGTCTGGGCAGACATCTCGACCCATACATAGATTTGCCATTGCTGGGCTTGAGAAGGCTTTGTTGGAGGGTTTCAGAAGAGTTTCTTACGGCTCTCTCTGAGTGTTCACCCTAAGGGTCCAAGTAGTCCTTATTTATGGTTTTGGGTACCCAGAAAGGCCCGAAAACCCTTAATTCAACACGCAGATTTTTTCTGAGGATCAGGTTTGGAGGTCTTGGCATTAGAAGAAGGGTTTAAAGTTGGCGGTGGTGACATAGGGGCGGAATAATGTCACTCGTGATTCACTTATTCCTTAGCGAGAGGATACCCAAAGTCTATTCTGACAATTCAGGCGAGAAGACTCGGATCTTGGATGGGGATTGAGGGGAACGGGGGGGGGCCCTCTGCAGCGTGAAGGGCTGCAGCGCAGAGACATGCCGTTTAAGAAGCACAGCAATGTGCATGTTTGGCTTTTTACAGGCCCCAAGACGACAAGCTCGTAACACAGGGGTCTGAATAATTGGTGGGAGCCTTCCCATAAGTGGCTTTATGCTTTTCTGCGTCACAGTGGTCAATTAATGCCTGTTTTAGATTTACTCTTACCCCTTGACTGTGCGAATTAGGACCCTATATGGTTATAGAGCCAAGTACATAGGCAACTGGGCTTCCAAGGTCCCCCCTGTAACATCCAGTCAAAGGCCACTTTTTCGACCCGAGGCCGCTGCTCCTACGGTTCAGGGCGTAGGTGTAGGGTTTAGGCGCAAACTGCAAGGCGCAAGGCGATTTCACGTGCCATCGAGCCTACAAGCTCCCCACAATCGTATGTACAGGCCGTCTAACCAAGGCAAGCACAAAGGCCAAGGACGGCAAGAACAGGCACACTTCGCAACCTTGGTTACCCTCAACTTGATGCCTCTGCCCGGAAGCCGGCACTCAAGCCCAAACCCTCAACCCCAACAAGTCTGCAACAACTTAAGCCTTGATTCCCAAAAAGAGGACGAGTGACAAGATCCCGGTGCCCCCCCCCCCCCTTCCTGCCGAGATTTCGGCCCATCTTCGTCCAGGCGATGTGGCTGTAGGGCTTCAGGGTTTAGGATTTCAAAAATTCAGGTTCTTAGGACTTGATTACTCTTGTTTTCGTGGTTTCTGGTGATTTGATGGTTCTTGGGTTTCATGGTTTAAGAACTGGGGTTTTAGGGTGTTGACAGTTGAGGCCTCATTATTGGCGGAGTTGCCTGAAAAGTTTAGGCTTCGGCTCCTAGGAGTTTAGGATGAGGGCTTCGGCGCGTAGTTCTGTGCTTGATTGGCATTGCTGCTTCTTGATACCTTGAGCGCCCTGCGCACCCACACGCCGCATTGTACAATGTGCCACGCACCTGCTGTATGGGGTGGCCTCGTCGTGTGATCATGGCGCCCCAGAGGCGGTGGGATGGCGGGTGGAGAAGCAACCAGGGGGAGAACCGGAGGAGAAAGGAAACCCCTTCGAGATCGAAGCAGAATACGGACAGACAACAAGCCTGACCAAGCTGAAGGGGGTTTCCGAAGAGCTGGAGCAAGCCGAGGCACGTGACAGAGTGATTCGGAAGAGATCTTTTGTCGTTGGGAGCACACAAGCCAGGCGGAAGCTGAGCTCACTTTCGATGGGCTGAACTCGTCCGCTCATGAACGAAGCGTTGTGTTCATTTCTGTGAGTGCTTCGAGCCTGGGCGTAAAGCAGGAAGCAACATCTGTAATTTCTATACAGCCTTCAAGGACAGGCCACTTAAGGGAGTCCGGTCTGATAGCGAAAGATCCATCGAATTTGGCATGAAAATCCCTTAAGCCGGAAGCCGTTGTGCAGCAGTGTTCGAAGTCGTGTGTTTTGGGATTTTGGGGTTGGGGGTTCCAGGGTGTTTACCCAAACAAGACATGCCTGTGCAATCCCTGGAAATGGTAAGCCATGACCCTTCACATATCGAGTATCGAACCCTTAAAACAACAGTCGGTTCTCGCATCTCATGGTTGAGTGTAGAGGAGTGCAGTAGTCCGAGATGGTTGAAGTTCTTCCTCCCAAACCCAGGGAACCCAATACCCCTTAATTGAGGAATATACCTTAAATCATAAGATTTAAGGCCCCATAATTTAAGGTATATATTCCTTAATTAAGGGGTATTGGGCTCTCTGGGTAGTGGGTACCATCCAACGATGAATCGAACATGGTAGGTCTGACGAGGCTTGCTTGTCTCCCGTTGACAATCAGGAGCTTGTAGAGGCAACGATATATGGGAGTTTCCGTAAAGCAAGGGGTACCCTAACTTGGGGTCCTTATAATAGTAAGGATCCTACCATTAAGGGTACTATATTAGGCTCCCCTATTTTCGGAAACCCCCATATGGTTTAGGGTTTAGGGTGTATCAGGTGCAGCTGCTGAACAACTTGCGGGTGAATGTGCAGGAGCCGGTGGAAATCGAATTGTCGGCGTTGCGGTTTAGGGTTCAGAGTCAAGGGCCTTTCTGGTTGCTCACAGACGCTTCACGCGGTTTCATGACCAGGTTTCACGCAGGGTTTGGGTTTGTTTTGCGGTTGCGGATGTTGGTGGATACAACAGAAACATATAGCACTTCTTGATCCTACTACGGATAAGTATCAAGAAAAGTACCCCAAACCCGAACATCACAGGCATGTCATCTTTCAGAGATGTTTGCCCGCTTCCCTAAGCGGAAGGAGAGCGAGTTTAAGCGCTTCGTGCTGCGTGTAGTCGCGGAGCAAGTGCCGAGGCTGCTGGCACATGTTAGGGTTTAGAGGGTGTAGGTTTAGAGGGTTTAGTAGGTTTAGGGTTCAGAGGGTTTAGTACACTTAAGGTTTAGAGGGTTTGTGGATTTAGGGGTTGGAGGGTTTAGGGGTTAGCGGGTTCGTGGGTGTAGGGGTTGGAGGGTGTATGTTGGGCTTGTGGGGTTTAGGGATGTTTTAGGGGACCTCGGGTTGTTTCCGTACGCTAGTAAGTGGTTTCCGGTTTGGGGCTTTAGGGGTTTAACGTTGGCAGATTCGATGGTGTTGTTTTGATTAAGGTTTATGGATGGAGTTGTTCGTGTAAAAATCTCTTTGGGCCCTAATTAGCTTTGGGCCCTAATTAGACATAAAGCTCTCAGGGGGAGCAGGGCCTGTCTGCAAAGCCATTGGTATCAACACGATGTTGCTCGTCATTACCGTTATCATGATGCAGAGTACTTTTTGGTACATATTGCACCGCCATCCGTAAGCCGCCCAATATCCCAAGTAAGCAAGGCTCCTCGTCTCATCCTTCCGTAATCGGGTGCCAGTCATGGCGGGGCAATGCGACAGTAAGGAGCGGCCTGCAACCTCAACCCTAAACCCTAAACACGGGTTTAGGGGTTTCGGGTTTAGGGTTTAGGGGTTTAGGCTTTAGGGTGTAGGGGGTTTAGGGTTTTGGGCCTACCCTAGACCCTGAACCCCGGACCCGATGAACCCTAGTCCTAGTTACAGCTGAGGGTCGAGGGTTGCGGTTTTAGGGTTTGGGGAGGGTGTCTTGTCGGAGGGTAAAATCAACTCATGGGTCAATGATACAGGCTTCAGGGTTTACGGTAGAGGATGTTGCTTACAGTAGGGTTCCAGGNNGCTTAGGGTTTAGGGCCTAAGGTTTCAGAATGAGCTGAGACGCGAGCCTTCATGCAGCAGTTCATTCGGAAACTCCTTCGAGTGCGGCTTGTAATCGGGCTTACTCGACCTCGAAGCTGCTAAGCTAAGTGCCAAAGTGGAAAGCGTCAAGCTGCAGCTGGGTTTAGGGTTTAGGGTTTGTCGGGGTGGTTGTGAAGACGAGATGCGCCTCTGCTGTAGAGGTACCCATTTGCTTAGCAGGTTCCTGCATTCGAGACCCTATACCCCCAAACCCAAAACCCTAAAACCCTAGAAACCCTAAAAACCCTAAAAACCCTAAACCCTAAAACCTAAAAGCCCTAAACCCTATACCACTTGACCGGCACCCGAACTCAGAAGACACAACCCTGAAAGCGCGAAGGCTTTGTGTTTTCTGGCAGGCTTTCATCCCAAACCCTAAACCTGGTAGGGGTACCTCAAGCTACCAAAACCTACTCTTTTTGTAGGGTCCCTCTGAATTCTATATTAGGGTTTATAGTGAGAACCTACAAAAAAAGTAGGTTATGGTAGCTTAAGCTGGCGGGCTGAAGCTCCCTGAATCCAAGCCCCTAAGCCCTACACCCGATGCCCGAAACCTTAAACCTTAAGACCATCTTGGACCCCTTAACTCTACCTATAGGCCCCTAAGTAGTTCCTTTTTGGGCCTTATAGGATTCTAAATATAAACCATAAAAAGGAACTACTTAGCGGCCTATGGGTAACCCCTAAAGTTCTAATCCCTCATCCTTAACCCTAATCTCTACACCGCAGCCCTACAGCCCAAAATGCGAAGCCGCGCACCCTAAGCGACTTGCCAGGGACAGCAAAACGGAGCAGGCAGTGGAAAAGGCCTTGGGCTTCCAAAATTGGGGTTTAGGGTTTAGCGTTTAGGGACTACCATAGCTATAATCACCAGTGCAAGTTCCAACTCCTCTATGACTGAGTTCCGGATGTTATGGTGTTCACTGCTGCTGCTCTTCAACCCATGGACGGGGGATGACTTACCCATAGGCCCCTAAGTAGTTCCTTTTTATGATCTACATTTAGAATCCTATAAGGAACTACTTTGGGGCCTATGGCTAGTATACCATAAACCCTAAACGGGGGATGACGTAGGCCCCTGATTTGTAAGCCCCATTTGCAGGCCCTAGGTCTCTCATCTTCAAGAAATTCCGAAAGCCCAATGCCTAAACCCTAAACCCACCGAGGAAGCGCCCCGTCGTCCCAGAAACTCTCTCTCAACGCGCGTTAAAGAATGGGTTTAGGGGTTTAAGCATTTAGGGTGTGAGGGTTTTAGGTTTTTTGGGAGTTATTGTTTCAGAGTTCTTGGGTTTTGCATGCAGCATGCTAGGATTAAGCCCTAAACCCCTAAACCCTGGAGAGAAAGTCCCACAGCACTTTTTTATAAAAGAAAACCCTAAGCCCTAAGCCCTATTAGGGGGCAGCGTTTCGCTTTGAGGCCTACGACCCTGGTGGGGTGAAGTTGTGCTTTTTTTTTGTTTCTAAGGTTTGGGGTGTCGGGTCGAGGGTTCGGGGCCTGACATTCCCAGAGAGCGAAAAATACCCCTTAAACAAGGAATTATACCTTAAATTATAGGGGCCTTAATATTATGATATAAGGGTCTCTATAAGGGTTCTATAAGGGAATTAAGGAATATATACCTTAAAATTGTAGTGGCCTTAATATGATGATTTAAGTTAGATTCCTTAATGAAGGGGTATTGGGCTCTCTGGGTTGGTATGGAGTTTAGGGTTTAGGGTTGGCGGTTTAGGGTTTAGGGCTTGGGGGGGGTGGAATCAAGAAGCTCACAAAGTTTCAGGATGTAGGGGGGCGTTCTTCTGCTCGTCCTCTACGGCTGCTTAGCTTTGGTGCAGTGTAATGCTACATCCAGCTAACTCTCGTTCTAACTGCGGAGGACCTTACATTGACGCCAGAACAAGGACTTGCGAAGCCCTGCAGAAACCGCATAGAAACGATTATGTCCCTAAACCCTACCCATAGGCCCCTAAGTAGTTCCTTTTTGGGATTACCTTATAGGATTCTAAATATAAACCATAAAAAGGGAACTACTTAGGGGCCTATGGGTAAACCCATGTTTGGCATGGACGGTTTCTTGATGACCTCTTTAATACCCAGAGAGCCCTTAGGGCTTAAGGCTAGGGTTTAGGGGTTTAGGGGTTTAGGGTCTAGTTGTTTAGGGCTATCAGGCCCAGGAGTCAGGAGAGGCCAATACCCCTTAAATTAAGGAATATATCCGTAAGTCATAAAATTAAGGCCCCCACAGTTTAAGGTATATTCCTTACTTAAGGGGTATTGGGCTCTCTGGGCATATGGAAGCCTGAATAAGTCCCAATGTGTGTTCCAATAGAAGTACTATGTAGGGTATACTTATGCCATGATATACCCTAAACCCTAAACCCCTAAAGCCTAAACCCTAAACCCTAAACCCCTAAAGCCTAAACCCTAAACCCTAACCCCTAAAGCCTAAACCCTAAACCCTATGTAATCCCTATTTATACCATGATAAACCCCCCAAGAACCCTGTTCTGATCCAAGGGGCCCCTGTATTAAAGCCTTAGAGTAGCTCCTTTAGCCTTCGAGGAATTCCTCTAGACCCCTTCAAAACAAACCCTACGTAGTCTAAGCATTCAGTCTCCTTTGTATTAGCCTCATATAAACCCTAAACTCTAAGCCCCTAAACCCTAAACCCCTAAACCCCTAAATCCTAAACCCCTAAACCCTAAACCCATAAGCCCTAAACTCATATGGCATCCTCTCCTCGCAGAGGCCTTCCGATGTCTGGACAGGAACGGCGATGGCGTGCTGACGGTGGAAGAGGCAGGAAATGTGACGGTTTAGGGTTTAGGGTTTAGGGCTTGGAGTTTGGGAGTTCGTTGTGGTTTCGGGTTCACCAAAAAAGCCTGAACAGTTAGCAATGCTATTACTAAAGATCCTTGTTCTATGCCTAGTCTACCCATAGGCCCCCAAAGTAGTTCCATTTTATGGTTTACATTTAGAATCCTAAAAGGTAATCCCAAAAAAGGAACTACTTAGGGGCCTATGGGTAGTATACCATAAACCCTAAACCCTAAACCCTGAGCCCAAAAAGCCCCAAGCCCTAAACCAGTGTACCATGCCACAAAACCCCTCCAACCACTTGAGAGGACCTTGACTCTTCCCCAGCAGTGCGATGCCTTCGCAACCCCTGCCCAGAGTTCCCAATTTACCCTTAAATAAAGGAATATACCTTAAATATTATAGGGTTCCTTAAAGGGATCTATAGGGGTCTCTATAAGGGTTCTAGAATAAGGGAATTAAGGAATATATACCTTAAATCATAATATTGAAGGCCCTATAAGTTAAGGTATCTTCCTTAATTAAGGGGTAAAGTAGAATCAAAAGTTTCTCCAAGGGGGTATTCTACTTGCCCACTGTGGTGCCTTTCTTCTCAAACTTAGAACCCTGTCATACACCCAGTTGGAGATCCTTTCAATATCCCCATGAAAGCTCTTGATCTCTACCTGTGGTGCTTATTGTTTCCATGTTCATTATCATTAGTACCGCAAAACCCTAAACTCTAAACCCTAAACCCTGCCACGTCTGCTCCTAGCATGATCGCGGCGCTATTCTACCTATTTAGGCCCCTACAGTAGATCCAGGTGGTTAAGGGCCTGAAGAAGAATCTGGACGTCAAGGATGAGAAGGACGCAGGGATTCAAAATTTCACGCTTCGGCGCCGAAATGCAGCGATGTTGTCCACTTGTGGCAGATTTTCAGGTTACAGCCCGTCCCGGCCCAAGATTTTATGGTGTCCACGTAGCTTGAACAAAAGAGAAAATTGCTGAGTCCGAAACCCTCAGCAAGCTTGCGAGGGCTGCAAGCAGGGAGTTGAGAATTCTAGCAGCAATTTAGGGTGTTACTCTAAGGGTCCAAGTAGTCCTTATTTATGGTTTGTGGTACCCATGAAGGCCCCAAAGTCCTCAAAACCTGAGTACATGGACCCTTAGGGTGAGGTGCGGAGTTGGATTTGTTCCGCCATAAACCCCTAAACGCCCTCTAAACCCCTATGATACCCTATAAGCCCTGATAAACCCCCATTTGCCGAAGCCCTGGAAACTCGGAAGCCTGGAGGGCCCTGGGGGCTTCCAATACCGAAAGCCCAATGCCTTCCTCAAGTCACCCTGGGGCTTCTCCCATAGACCCCTAAGTAGTTCCTTTCTGGGATTACCTTATAGGATTCTAAAACATAAACCATAAAAAAGGAGCTACTTAGGGGCCTATGGTTCCTTTTTGGGATTACCTTATAGGATTCTAAATACAAGCCATAAAAAAGGAGCTACTTAGGGGCCTATGGGCTTATGCGACTTCACAGTCCCGAACCTCTGGGTCGGCCCTAGACCATAAACGCTGACCCCCGAAGGCCCGAAGGACTCTAAGTCCTAAACCCCAAGCCCCAAGCCAAAAACCAAGAAGCCTCAAAGCCCTAAGAACATTTCAAAGCCCTAAGAACATTAAAAAGCAAGTAAAACTGCAAACCCTTGGAACGCGAATTCGACTTCGGCTTCTGAGTCGAATCCGCAGCTTAAGCTGTCGGTTTCTTCAGCTGCAAACCCAATAGTCTCGAACATGAATCTTTCATTTCAGAGAGTTCAGGGTTTACAGGGCGTAGAGGTTAGTATTTTCTAGCACTTACAGCTTGTGCATAAGGGCTTTTATTCGCAGCAACTTAAGTTTTAGAGTCTTCATCTTCAGGCATTTTTGAGTGGCATGTGTCTCGGCTTTCTTTCAAGTACCGCCTCCGGCCACATCGTGCGTGTTGCAAGATGCTGCTGCTGCTCTAAAGTTGCCAGACGAGAGAACTGATCAGTCTTCGATGGGGTTCTTGTTAACAGACCATACAGACAATGGGTCACTTGCGTTTGCCAGAAAGTATCGGGTAGCTGCTTTCAGAACTGTGCTTTAAAATTGATGACAAGCATGATGTTGCGTCCTGTAGAGGCCTAAATAATTACCAATACTATTTTGGGAGTTTCCTTATTATCGTGATAGTATAATGGGGCCCAAAAACCCTATTCTAATTATTAAGGCCCCTATATTAACCTTGGTTGCCTGTTTTGGGTTCGCGCCTGTTTTCGTGGCCTCGGAGGTAAGAGTTGGCTTGGGTTTCGTGTGTCGCTTGGGCCTCGGCAAGATGAGAAGTGAAGGACCTGTCTCATGACGTGTGGGGGCCTCCTGAGAAGACCGAAAATTTCGGACAATGCCCCGAACCGGCATAATTTTAACAATAACAATAGTAATAGTAGTAATAATATTCGGAACAATAATAGTAATAATCATAATAATAATAACAATAATAATAATAATTACTATTTCCTCGCGCCGACACAGGTACTTTGGCCGGGACTTTGACGGGCTTTAACGTGGGAGAAAGGTGTATTACCCGAAAAGTTAATGTCGTACTAGAGATGACGACGCACACCGGAGACAGCTGCAAATAGATCCCAGATGGACCATGACCGTTGTCCCAATCAAGAATATGTAGGATGCGTCTCTAGGAGAAGGCATGTTCCGTACGAAGCGAGCCTGTGCGCACCGTCAAGAGAAACAACCCAATCCGAACCGAAAGCACCCTGAAGGGATGTCTCTTTCTTTGCAGCGAAAACCCTAAGCCTTAAATACAAAGCCCTCAACCCTAAACCAAAACCAAGTGAAGAGGTCTGCCAAGTTACAAGGGCTGGGTGCTGCCTCTCCGTTTTCGTGGAGTGGTTTGTACTTGCCTGCCCTATGGGGCTCTCTGTGGACAAGAAGCTACGGAAAAAGGCCGTCAAAGAAAAACAACCTGAACCAAGTAAAGCCCTTCTGGGCTCCTTGGCACCTCGCCTCAGGACTTGGCTGCACTGTTTGTTCGGGCCTCGTCTAGGGCCCTGAAGCTGCCCAGAGAGCCCAATACCCCTTCTTAAGTAAGGAATTATACCTTAAATTATAGGGTTCCTTGAAGGGATCTATAAGGGTCTCTATAATAAGGGGGCCCTGATATTATGGTTTAAGGGTATATTCCTTATTTTAAGGGGTATTGGGCTCTCTGGGGTAAGCCGCGGCCTGAACCGCACTCTAGGGCAATGACAAATTCAATGTGTGCTTTGGGGTCTGCCCAGAGAGGCCCTAAGCAGTTCCTTTTTGGGATTACCTTACAGGGTTCTAAATATGAGCCATAACAAGGAACTACTTAGGGGCCTATGGGTAATGTTGTGTTGTGGTCTGAAGTCCGTATCAACCCAAACCCTGAGCCCCAGGTTTTGGTTGGGGGTTAACTCTGTTTAGGGGTGCGCGGGTCTAGCGGCGTAAGATTGGTGTAGGTCGCCAAAGGGCGGTGTCCGGAGATTTGGGGCTGCAGTGTGCTGGGAGATGAAAACTGGACTGCATAACAGGGCCTTGCTTCCTTGTTGGCTGAATGTCTCAAGCCCCTACATTCACTTGTTCAATGTGTCTGAAGAAGCAGTGACTGCTGATGTTGCCTCACAGCCCATACAGTACGACTTAGTACGGTATACCCCAAAGTCCTTTGTTGAAAAGAGACGCCCCCTTCACCTAAACTCGAATCCTTCTTAAAGGGATAGACGCTTTGGGGACTGAGAGTTTATGGCTTAGGGTTGGAGGAAAACGTTGTGAGTCCCAAATGACCAAACCTTCCAAGTCAGCGCACCCCTTTTTTAGGGCCACGCTCGAAGAGCCAGCGCCCCACCGGAGCAGACACAAAGAGTAAGAGCAGCAACCGGCTCCGGTTAGTTTGGCTCTTTATGCTCGCAATGACCACTGAGGCTTGAAAACCTTGAACCGCAACATAGATCCTAAAGTGTACGATCTTGAACATTTGGACCCCCGAAACGGGAGCCCTCTGTTTTGTGATGTTTTGTGAGCCTGATCCTTAACCCTAAACCCTA
>CAJNJA010002271.1:529-12480 GCA_905231915.1 Symbiodinium necroappetens | reverse complement strand
TAGCATTGGTAATTATTTAGGCCACTATAGTATCTGGCAAGCCTCACCATAGAAGCCCAGTGACCTTACTTGGGGTACGGGCGCTACAAGGCTTTACATATTGCATAGGCTTTAAGGGACGGTAACACACTACATGGGCAATGGGGCTGCGAGGGTGAGCTGCAAAGTTACGACCAGCAGGACCTGCTGTCTGCCGACCACGGTTTCCAGAATGAGTGGCAGCCGGCAAGATTGACTTTGCTCCCAAGTCAGAGCTCAAGGTGTTCCGCGTGTAGCTTAGATGTTTGTGAACTCTCTCATCTCTCATGTAGGGCATCTAGAATTCTATATCATGTTCGAGTCCATGGTACGTAAGTCCCTAAAAGAGGGATGCAGGTTGTCGTGATTCCAGCTAGGATAGTACAGTAAAGTAAAGTATGGTAAAGTATAGTATAGTACAGTATAGTATAGTATAGTACAGTAAAGTATGATATAGATATAGTGTAGTGAACTATGGTATACAACAGTATACTATCGTACTATAGTTTACTATTCCATACTATGCTATACTATGCTGTGTTATACTATACTACATTACGTTAACATCGATGATCTCAAGGATCTACCTACTTCCACGCTGATTGTGTGGTTTCGGCCCTAAAGCCTGAGGACTCAAGTCACCTCAACTTTAGGTCTTTAGGGTTTAGGGTTCAGGGGTTTTGGGGTTTTGGGGTTTGGGGTTTTGGGGTTTTGGGGTTTAGGCTTTAGGGGTTTTGGGGGTTTGGGGTTTACTAATACTATAGAAGAGCCCCCAAAAATTCACCAATGGTAGTCCTTAACGACAAGCCAGAAGGCGAAAGAACCAAAGAAAACGATCCTTCTGGGGTTGAGTGCCTCTCAGTGGTTATTTCAGTACGTATAGTACAAAGAGCCCAAACAAACTCCTTTCTAATAATTAAGGCTCCTACTCCTACACCACTAGATTTCACATTTAGGGCTTATTCTGGGTGCGTGAATCTTGAAGAGACTGTAGCCAAACTGTCAAGAGAATTTCATTTGCCAGGAACCAGAATTCCGGTGGATCCGCCCTTGAATTGTCTGCCCTTACCGGCCTGAAAAGATCTGCATGTCCCTCAAGTTGTCCACTTAGCATGTTTGTGGCTTGGCCTTTTTGAGTGTGGTGTAACGAACCCTCGGTGGCACTGTTGCAAACTCGCTTCCCAGTCGGCATTATGGCTTGTGCCTTATTTTCGCGTTCTGCTGTCCGGCCTTCCAGCTTGTATCCGTACTTTGGTCTAGCGACGCTGTCATTGCGATCCACAAAATCTAAAAGCGGCGGTCGCGGATCCGAATCGTGTTCCGGATTGCCCAAACTAGAGTTCCAGCCTCAGTTCGGCGACTGCGCTTGGTCGAAGAAACCTATTTAGGGTTTAGGGTTTACGCTATGCTTTACCAGGTGTGATTCGGGTATGTTGCTGCGGTTATAGCAGATTCTGCTACCAGCCGCTGTCTCGGTTTCTTGTTCCATGCAGTTTCATCCATATGTAGAGATTTCCCGTTCCTGTTCCAAGTGTTTCTTGTGTCGTGGTCTCCTGGCTGGTTCCTGTTTTTCAGATCCTTTTGAATTAGCGAACTCGCCAATTTCCTGTCAGGTTCGACAAGTTTTTCTGGAACCTAGCCAACTCTTGAAATCTTTCAGCACGCAGGCAGACAAGAAACCGAGCCAAGTCGAGTTGCCACAGCGTGCTAGCATAACCCTTTCTCGTCAATGCCACCACCCAGCACCTGGCTTGATGTGAGTTATAAAATTATCGTATGAAATACCACCGAACCCTGTTCTAATCGTTAAGGCCCCTTAATTATAAGCTATATGATCCCTTTTTTGCAGAGACTACGAAAACAAAGCGGCAGCGGCAGCGACTGCACAGTTGAGCCGCGGTTTTTTTGTACCCTTCCGGAAATATCAATCGTTGTCGCAGAAAAAAATTGCACGGGACTGTGTGCGCGGAAGCACGCAGAAGCTTTGCGGCAATCGCTCCGCGGAAGGTCCCGCAGAAGCTCCGTCTTAAGATATGTCATGCCACAGATATCACACGTTTGGCCTTGAATGTACATAAGTAACTCAACAAACTGCAAACCCTAAACCCAAAGCCATCTCAAAAGCCTAGATCCCCAAGCCCCGAAGTCGAAGTCCCCACATCGCCAGCAAGAATTTGTGTATGACCATACACCTGCATCTTAATGATTAATGGCTGTATCTGTGCCCTTCGATGCATACTGGGCGAAGATATTGCCTTATATTCTGAGAGATGCCAGCAAGATTTAGAGTCACCCATCCTTGTCCGAAGCATGTTCCTTGTCAACACCACCACCAGGCTTCTTGTTATCAGGTTCTTGTCATGTCCATTTGCGTGTTCACGAGTAAAGTCATGTGGCGAAAAGGAATAGCAGTTCAGCTTTATCATGGTCATGATGATCACCACCGGCTCTCAAAAATACAGGGTGATAGGGGACGTGCGCGGAAGCTCCGCGGAAGGTCCGCGGAAGCCCCGCGTAAGGTAGACCCCTGGAAGTTGATCCCAAGCCCAGTCATACCAAAGTTGCAGTCATCGCGATGGTTTCGTTCCAGCGCCCTACCCCACAAGAGTTTAAGAGCCGAAGAAGCCGAAAGCAACCTATAAGCCTCTTCAGATTTGCTTCTGTCTTCGCGTGCTTCATGTAAGCTTGCATCCTTTGTTGGTGGCTGAAGCAAAGTTGAAGCTACGCGATCTGCCTAAACAAACAGCCTCCTCAAGACTCCAGCCCGCACTTGCGGAAGCAAGCCCTGCAAACTCTGCGAACCAACCGTTGCGGAAGGGATCCGCGGAAGCGACATGAAAGCTGAGGCGCGCGGAAGCGAAACCCTCGCGCGCGGAAGCATGCGGAAGGGTCTTGCGGAAGGATTTCGTTGTTTCCATTTTCACAAACACGAATAAAAACCACAGCTCAGTTGACTTCCAACACTGTGTAGGGTGGAGGTGATGGGATCTTATACGGTGGGCTTCACCAGGAGTCTTCAGTGTTCCTTTAGGATTAAGCAAGAAAGGACCTGTCGTGTACGACGCAGACAAAAGGGGCAAGGTTGATTGTGACCTTCGGGCACATGACTGCAACAAGAGGGTTGGCGCCGGCTGCCTGCACTGCAAAAAGTATCGCTCTTGCTTTTATGAAGTCCCATGCTGGTGTGTTCGGGAAGCGCCAGCAACTAGCTATTGCCAGTGTGCCCATGTTCAGTACCCTTCGCAAGCAAAGTAGCTTAGTTGTTCATGTCATGCGAGACTTGCCTTGTCTGAAGGAGTCTGTCATTTCCTGCATGAGTTTGGTACAAGACCATATCCTACGAAAGGTGCCGGTAAAGCCAGGGCTAGAAATACAGTTTAAGTATATACTCTATAGTTCTACTAGACGCTTGCTGCCAGCCGCGGTCAGAGCATTCTCAGCAGTTGAAACAATTGAGCGTACAAAACCCTTACCCGATCCGGGAGCCAACCTAAACCCCGAACCCTGCACTGATTTCACGGTCAAGTTAGGCTTGCCCCGGTCTCTGTATACCACCCTTAACCCCAAAAATTCAAGACCTTTTAGTAAAACCCCAAGGCCCTAAATCTTAAGTCCCGAAAGCCTACAGCCCTAATTAAAGCCTTACAGACCCTAAACCTTAAAAGCCCCCAAACCCCCTCGAGTCGTGGCTCAGTTCTTTCCGAAAATCATCCGCCCCTTGGAGGTCGAAAGGTGGCAAGGGCGGCAAGTTTGGCAAAGGCGCCAAAGGAGGTGTAACATGTAATGCATAACATAATACAGTAGACATCATGCATAGCATATAGTATGTAATGCAATATATCACAAGGACTTTTTGATGAAGTATATATATATACACATAACACAGAGTATATAGTATTGTGTATATATACATAATATAGATACATATATGTACAAGAGAGAGAGAGAGAGAGAGAGAGCAGTTAGTATATAGTATATATAGTATACTATACCGTATGGTATATGGGATACGCGGCCCCTGCCTCTCGTACCAACGTTTGGCAAAGGCGCCAAAGGGGGTGGCAAGCCCGGCAAAGGCAAGTTTAGAGCCTCAGCTGACAAGATGGGGGTTTAGGGATTAGGTTTAGGGTTTAGGGGTTAGGGTTTAGGGTTTTTGGCAAAGGCCTGAGGTTCAGGGTTTATAAAGGGCTTACAAGATTTAAGTCTTCGAGTTTAAGGGCTCGTATTTAGGGTCTGGCGGTTTCAGGGTTTAGGACATATAGGGTCTGGCCTTTGAACATTCGTGAACGAAAGGGTAATGACCTCTAGCATTTCCAGCAGTAGTAGCAGCGATCACCACAGTAGCAGTACTACGGCAGTTTTAATCGTGGGAAGCGCGATGGACAGCAACTGCTGGTTGTAAAGATAGCGCAATTTGTTGCTGTAAGACTGAGACAGAGAAAATCGTACTGCATGGAACCTTTCAACTAATTATAGTGTGTATAATGTGTTTGGGATTGACAAGTAGCTAGTGCTTAAGCAGGCAATAGCTCAGGATCAGGCGCGCTGCCCCGCCGGGAGCTTACGGGCTCAAATTTGGACGGCGAGCTGCTCAGGGGCCACACCTCGATCTGCCCTTTCGTGAAGCGCAAGGAGGTATTGCGGTCCAAGGCGTTCGAGACGTCCCAGAAGCACGCAACGGTGAGACGTTGCGTGGGCCGGGTGCCGACTGCTCTGGCTCGGAAGTGGCTGAAGCAACGCCCTGCGGGTGGAGAATTTCTGTGAGCATGTCTAGGGGGATACAATCGATGTGTCGACTGCCGAGGCACAAAACCATCGGATACCCCATCTCATCCACATTCCCAGCTGCTTACAATACTACAATGACACCCTAAACCCGAGCACCCTAAGCCAAACCCTGAACCCCAAACTCGAAGCGAAGGACCAAGCCTAAACCCTGGTCTTAGCAACCTGAGCCCCAGATTTCAATGATAGCAATATTGTCAGTAATACTAGTACTACAAGTGGTTTTAGCAATAAGGCAATAATGGTTCTAATCATAACAATATTCAGAATAATGTCAATCATCATAATGACAAGAACTGTTAACTCATTCGAAGCCTAAACCCTAAGCCCTAAAACCAAAACCCTAAACTCATTTCGAAGCCTAAAAACCTCAAACCCTAAGCCCGAAAACCTAAACCCTAAACCCTTCTCAGGTGGACCCCCTGGGCCTCTCAGCGTTTTTCGCCCTAGCCCGGCCGCGGGCATGCCGAAGGGCGGCAAGGGCTGGGAAAAGCCGGCATGTGTTGTTTTAAGAGGAGATGTTTATAAGGGTTTCGGGTTTAGGCTCTAGGGTTTAGGATGGCTATAGTTTGTGGCATGTTTGGCTTTAAAAGGAGATGTTTATGAGGGTTTATAGGGTTTAGGGTTAAGGATTTCTATTCTGCGGCAGTTGCTTAAGGCCTTCTTCCCTATAAACCTTAAGCGCTGAACCGATAGTTTGTAAATTTTGACAACTCAGAATCGCTACAACCCTCAACTTCGAAGCCCTGCGCCAAAAGAAACTCTAATCCCTCGTCATCCACCGACCCATTCCCAAGTTTAAACCCTGATCTCGAAATAAACCCTCAGCCCTCAAACCCTAAAAACCCTAACTCTCTAAATAAACCCTCAACCCTCAAAAACCCTAAAAACCCTAAAAACCCTAAACCCTGATCCCCACCTCTCTGAGCCCTGAAAAGCCCCGGAGCCAGGATGCTCCGAGACCAGAAAGACGGGAGCGGTCGGTGAGCCCAACATTTCAGGGCTTTGGCTTCTAGGGTTTAGGGCCTATAGGACTTGAGGGTTTTTTTGAATAAGTGAGAGCTGAGGCAGTTCGGATATGGAGTTTTCGTGGCAAAGGGTTTTGATTACCGTAGGGTTTAGGGTTTCGGGGTATCCATAAACGCTTCTTGAAGCCCCTTAAATTGAAGCCTTGCATGAAAAGCTCCAAAACTCTAGAGTCCCACAAGGCAGGAAAGCTTCAACGTAGGTTACTCCGAAGCACAGTCTCAAAAATAAAAACTCGCAGCCCCGACAAAGCCTTGCCACAAGCTCCTTAACCACAACCCCCGGTTTCAGGTTAAGAAACCCAAGAGGGCTCAAGGTTTTATTGAGTTAAGCCTTCACGGCTTCGCACATGGCTTAAGACTTGCGTTTAGGGTTGTTGAGGTAGCATATAGTGGGGGAGCTAAGCATTTAGCATAAGGCTTTCGTATGCCCTGTTTTCGGGCTTTTGTGGCTTTAGGCTGTGGAGAAAGAGGCTTATTGATAGGTTAAACGATTAAGGATTCTATGGTCCAAGGCTGGGTTTAAGTTCTACTAGCCGGAGACCTCTCTGTCGTATTGTTCTGTGTCAGAGCGATGCCGCCCCAAAGCCCCCAAAACCCGGATACTGACAGGTTGAGGGTTGGAAGCCTAAACCCCGACCAGGACCCCCCAAGTACCCTTTCAAGGGCTGTGACATCTCTATGAGTAGACGGTATCTAGCGGCTACAATCATTAAGTGTACTTGGGCGTCTAGGAAAACCCCTTAGCCAAGCCTAAATCCGTCCCCCAAGGCCACGTGTGGATGATGTCCCAGATCCAGGTCCCCTCGACGAAGGCTCGTGGTAGTTGTGATGGTTCGTTGAGTGTCTTAGATTAACTTGAGGTTTAAGGGTTGAGATGCAGAGTTAGGGTAACAGGGGCTGGTGCCCCGCATCTTCTTCTGCTGTCGCCATTATCCGATTATTCGCAATATCCGAATCTGTGTGCGTCTCGTCTTTATGGCGGTCATTATTGCGCAGCTCTCTCCATGTAGTGAGTTCACACTCTGAACCCTACAGTCTCAGCCCGAAACACTTCAACTCCTACTTTAGTTCGACAGCGCAGACCCCCACGCTCCACAGGAAAAGCGGTGAACATACTCTATATATATATATATTGTGCACGGCTATAATTTACGAAAAGTCTACCAAAATATACTGTTCATATGAACCTGAAGACCTGAAACCCACAGCCCCCTCAACCCGATTCCTGCATTTGCGCCTTTTCTGTTGTGCAGGCCTCGTCTTAGAGATTCAGAACTTCGTAGAGGAGAGGGGAGGTGGCCAAGTTGAAGGAGGTCGGCATTGCCTTTGCGGGAGGGTTTGGGGCACCCTAAACCCTAAACCCTTTGTGAAGCTTTGAGCGTTTAGTATTTGTGGTTGAGACATTGGGAGCGTGCACTTATTTAGCCTTGCTTTGGCAGGTTTGCAAGCACGACAAGGGTCAAAAAGTTTGGCTTGTCTTCACGAGTATCCGCAAAGGCGTACCGGTCTAAGGAAATGGAGAGGGGATAGTAACAATAGTATTTATTGTTGGCTATGTTGTGGTGGTGGTGGTGGTAGTGTTGCACTGGACTGAGATGCTGCGGACTTCAGTCAGCTCGAGTCGAATATGCAAGGGCTGCGTGCTGCTTCGGAGACGCGGACATTTTCAAGCTTGCTCGCAGCATGGCACCCATGAAAGTTCAGGGCCATACTATAGAGGTCGGAATGACCACTAATGTTTTTCTTTTTTTTTCTGTAGGGTTCCTTATTACATTTACATTACAACACCCCCCAGAACTCTTGTCCAGCTCTTAAGGCCCCTACAAGGCACTTTTCGGCTCGCTGCTTCGAATAGGAACCCCAAAAATAAATCCCTAACGCCTTAGACCCCTCTAAAAACCCTGGCCCTGACCCCTCAGAGCAAGTAAGACTCGTCCCAGGGTGCTGAAGATGAGACCGACGCTTTCGGATCAGCACTTATTCACTTGTACCTGCTGTAGTGTCGATGTGTATATATATATATATATATACATACATATCTATAGATATGCACATCCATTTGTGTGTGCATGTATGCAGGTAAGTTGGCAGGCACGGTCGGAGGGTGGTGTGTAGAGACCCTTACAATCCCGCTATGAAGGAGCACTGCGGAGTTCAACATGGATTCAGGAACAACCCCTTTCACCAGCTTATTGTTCTGCTTCCTGCCCTGGGAGGTCAAATTGGGGCGCAATTCCATGGCATTAAGTGCCTTGGCTCATGCTTCATCCTAAACCGTTATACCAGAACAAGTAGTCGCAATGCCTGTAATGATTATACTGCGGCCATATATTTCATCATTATCACCTTCCTCATCATCTTTACCATCATCACCATCAGCATTACCATCACTATCACCATCACCATGCAATCATCATCTTCTCATTTATATGTTCCTTCTTCTTCTTCATTATAACATCATCATCACCACCTCGTGCTTGCATACAAACTTCCACATTGGATTTCGGAGAGATTCGAACCCTCAACCCGAAACTGCAGCTGAGGGCGGTCCACATAAGCCTCAGAGCCATAGCTCTCGTAAAACAAGGTGGGCACACAGCTTCCTCCAGCGGTAGTGCTTCCAGAATCTTCTGACGGCCCATCATTTTCACTGCATTGCCAGATGACACCGGTTCACTTGAGGTTTGTTCTACCTCCTTCCTGGGTCTTCAGCATCAAACGAACCGGCCTCGAGATTGTGTTGTCGGAGCTGGGGGGGTTCAAGTCAGAGACGCAGGGCTATCTGGCTCTTCCAACCTGGTCGCATCATAGAGGACTGTCCAACTCGTCAGATTGACGACCGAAGCAACCATTGGCCGAGCACATGCTCTTGAAACAAAAATGTTGATTAGCCCGACAGCTTAAACCAGCTTCCCCGAGCTGAATCATTGTCCCTCACGTTTCCTTAGTGCATCTATTTTATGGTCGGGCTCCCATGAAAGACCCAGCAATGCCAACTGCACAGCCCCAGGAAATCGCAGCTTAAACCACACTTCGACATCGTGGATGTTGGCGGCGGCAAGCTCCCGGGTTGCTGTTTGGGTTAACATCGTTGTCAATGTAGAAACCTGGTTAAGCAATCTTGAGTCTGTACTTGGGCTCCTTATAAGAAATGGATCCTGGTGTTTTGGAATTATGGGACCAGGGTTTCTTAATCAGGTTCCTACGTGAAGGAACCTGATAAAAAGAAACCCTGGTCCTATCATCCCTAATAAAGACCCGAGGTTTCTTAATCAGGTTTCTAGAATACCCTGCACGTGTCTTCTTCGGCTTTCTCAATCCCAGTAAGCGGCCCTGGACTGGCTCCCCTCACATGCGCCGGGTGATGTAGAAGGCATGAAAACGCCGTAGATTACCGGGTGTTTAGCGTTTAGGGTTTTTACGGAAGTTGTTCCAAGTAGCTTCTTTTTATACGGGCGAAGCATTGTTCAGCCTACCTGAGTGGACTTGAATTGAACTGGTGTTTCGAACAACTTGCATTTCGTACAAAGTAGAACACGCGGAAGCCTATTTGCATCCAAGCCTATTTTCTGAATGATGGAAGGAGGGTCGGCACTCCATGTGCATTCCCTTCCAGGCCCCTATATAGCTATGCTAGAATATGCAGCTATGCTAGAATGTACCCCTAAAGCCCTCTTATAAGCACAAAGTCCCCTACAGAAGCCCTTGATCAATAAGCCTTTCCGACTTCAGTTAAGGCCAGACGGCTAGAAGCAGCGAGCCTATTGTGCATGCGAAAAGCACTCTTCATTACGAGCCTGTGACCATCGAGCCTGTACCATAGGCCCATGGGCTCTGAAGAGGAAAGGCTAGATTAGGTTCGGGCTCTGTAGCCCGACGCTCTCAATTGATCTGTGCCTAAACCCTAAACCCCTAAACTCTGAGCCCTAAACCCCAATACCGCGAAGCCCTAAACCCCTAAACCCTAAACCCCTAAACCCTTAAAGCCTGAAGCCCTAAGCCTCCAAACTCGAAACCTGAAACCCCCAAATCCGAGGTATTGGGTGCGGCAGTTTGGCTTCGATGGGCCGATCCCCGATGATGCTCAGTTGCTTAGGAATTATGCGGTTTAGGGTTCAGGGCATTTAGGGTTTAGGGACTTAGGGGCCTTTGTTGGGCCTGTCCAGGCACAAGATTTTTGGGTCGAGGGTATTTAGAGAGTTCAGGAAACTTCGGGTTGATGGCTTCCAGGTATTGTGGTTTTTGGAGGTCAGGATGCTCAGTATTTAGGATGCTCAGCGTATTCGGTTTTAGGAGCTTGAGGTTTCAGGCTTGACGGTGTTGGGCTGCGACGCTTGAGGATGTTTGGCGTAGCTTTTGTGGACAGGATGTAGAAGGACGCCACACTGCCGTGGTAGCACGGGCGACGCGGACAAGCGTGAAAACTATCACAATGACAGTGTATATTCTAGGGAGCATACATTGCCCCACATCATCATGTCATCATCGCCAGCAGCAGCAGAAGCATCAGCCCCGTCGCCGCTTTGTCGGCACCATTCGTTTTCAATACTGCCATTCTCTTACCCTATAAAAACACTAAACCGTGCTACTACTGTTAGAGACTACTGTACGGCTCCATGTGGAGAGCCCGATGAAGCCGACACCTGCTGGCATGCATGCCGATTTCGGTTTCAGTTTGGGACCATAGAGGTTTGCTAAAGTGGTTTGGCCTGGCAAGCATACATACATGTTTAGACTATCTGTCTATCTAGAATCCACCTAACGGTATTGCTATCTATCTGTCTGTCTGTCTATCTACCTATCTATCCGTCTGTCCGGAAGCTGTGCGAGGAAGTGCCTGGCGCGGAGGAGCCTGCTTTGTGTGGGGTGTTAGACTGCAAGGGCTCAGGTAATGTAGCTGCAAGGTCATACCCTACCCCTTGTTTGGGGTACTTACTTGCCTGCAGATCCTAACCATAAAAACTGGGTACCTTGTAAAAGGGGTAGTATGACTATCTCGCTGGGGGCCAAAGGGGTTAGGTGTTTGAATACTGCCTGAGGGCATGCATGATTCTACTGAGTTGGGTATGGATCATCGTGTACTGCATGTTTTCCGCAAACTTTACAGTGAATCTACGTAGTCGCTTCCCCCTTTTGTTAAACACCCCCTAGTAATAAAAACACATTGGGGTGAATCCTCCCGAAATCATCCCTGCCCTTCAAAGCATTTTCTGAAATAAGGGCAGGGTTTCGAGGCTCCACATAACCTTAGAGCACAGTAATAGCAAAACCAAGAGCAGGAGTTAGAGCAAGAGCAGGAGCAAGAGCAGGAGCAAGAGCAAAAGCAAAAGCGGGAGCATCAGCAAGAGCAGCAGCAAGAGTAAAGCAAACGTAAGAGCGGGAGTAATAGCAAGAGCAGGAGCAAAAGCGGGAGCAACAGCAAAAGCAGCAGGAGCAGGCACGAGAGACGCAGCAGAAGCAGGAGCAAAAGCCAGCGTGGGAGCAAGAGCACGACCCCTCAAACGTGGCAGTAGAGATAAGTACCACCCTAACAATATAAAAACTTTCCGAGTTTTTTGTTGGGGCCCCCCGTTTCACATGAGGGGGAAGGGATGAGCAGGAGGGCGAGAATAAGCTTGCTTTTCCTGGATTCTTTGATGAGAGTATATTATTAGAGCAAACCCTATTCTAAGTAAGTATTAGGGCCCCTCTGTCAGCAGCCGCTCGGTGCCGAAGGAGAAGCAGGATGTGCCAGACGAGCCTGCCGACGATGTAGCAACTTGTCTTCAAAGGCCGACTGTCTTAGTATAATAATATAGTATAATATAATATAATATACTATGATATAGTATAATATAATATTAATACCAGGGAACTGACCTCCGCAGTCTGAAAGGAAGGGCATTCTGACATCAAACACGTAAACGTCGCGCAAAGAAGACATCAAATAGAAGCCGCCCCGATGTGCCCGAGAATCTTGGGCCTACACCCGATCTTCATGCACTGATTTCGCCATTTAGGGCTGCTCGGATGAGAGGCAGAGCAAGCTGCCCAAAGTATGTCCAAACCTAAAAACCAAACTGGGTGTACTGTAGGGGTTGGGCGCCTGGCTTTCAGCACGATTTGGGGGGGGGGGGGGGG
>CAJNJA010002260.1:0-18265 GCA_905231915.1 Symbiodinium necroappetens | reverse complement strand
CATCATGACAAAAGTCTTGTCCGCCAAAGCGATGTTGACAGCAAACTCGGGTTCGCTTTCACGCTCCCCTCCTTCACCTTATTTTGTGTCCTTATGTCAGAACTCCAAGTCAAGCTAGGTTTGAACACACAGAACTCTACAGCTCGCGCTAGTAGTCGCTACCGGACACAAACGCACACACACACACACAGAGACAGACACAGACAGACAGACAGACAGACGCGCACACGCAAAAGCAACTTTCCGAACTCTAATCCTTGAACCTTGAACTCCAAACCGTATTTTGAGGAGGTTTGTCTGATAAAGGAGCCTGAATCACTAGAACCGGCTTTTGGGGTACATTCTACAATAGTTATAATATAAGGAGCGCCCCCAAAATAATGTTGGTAGATCTTCAAGCCCCTATATTACCGAGTTAAGGGAGCAGGCTCAAATCCCGACCCCGAAATTTATGCCGCCGACTCTTCGTAATTACAAAGGCCCCTTCTTCTCAACCGCTGTACTACATAGCAACCCTTATAGTACCCCGTAGAAATCCGGTGAAGCAACGCTGATCTATTTATCGAGGTTCACCCGGTCCAACTCCCTTATTCTGGCTCCCTCGGAAAACCCTTCCTGCCTTGGCTTGGCACTGACTCTTGTTTGGGTGCCTCCTGGCGGGAGCTGAGGTTTGGGGTTTAGTGCTTTGGGCGGCACTGTTGTGTTTCTGAAGGATGACATACGGGTGCTATGGCAAGACCGAACCATGCCGATGTAGTGATTTGGGATTCGGGGTTCTTTGGGTTCAGGCTAATCGGTCTCATGGCTTTGTGGCTTTGAGTTCTACTCGGGCTTTGAGGTTCAGGTCGCTTAAACATAAACTAAGGATAGTGCTACTGTTGATGATATAAATCCTGCATTACATTAAGGACCCTAACCTATGGGAATGATGGTATATTCCTTATTCTGTGTGGTGCAGGATTAATATCATCAACCGTATCTTCATGGATGTTGCTGAGCAACCCCACAAGCCTTTTTACTAAAGGCACAAAGCACCCAAGCCCGAAACGCTCAAATGGCCCACGCTCTAGAGGAACCTGAGTTTCAAGGTTGAGGGTTTAGGGTTTTAGGGTTTTAGGGTTTAGGGTTTAGGAAGGTTCATGGGTAGTTATAAGCGGAGTTATAAGTCCCCTAGCAACAGGTTATAGCTTACCCTATTTGCAACCCCACTTACAACTACCCATGAACCTCCAAGTAGAGCCCTTATCGAGCCCTGCATGGTACAAACCTTCTAAACCGAACCCTACTTAGAAGCCCGAAGAGAAAACCCTACACCCAAAAGGTCCCTGAAAGGAACCCCTCTTATAACTATCCATGAGCCTCCAAGTAGAGCCCTTACAGAGCCTATATAGAGCCCCTATAGAGCCCTGATGAACCCAAAACCCTTAAAAGGAACCCTACAAGAACCCGAAAGACCCGAAACCCAAAAAAAAGAACCCAAACTACTCCTAAACGCCTAAACCCCTACCCCCTAAACCCAGGAACCCTAGGCCCTAGACCCTTAAAAGGAACCCTACAAGAACCCGAAAGACCCGTTGATTCCCTAGGCGCACCTCCGCCGGAGCGGCGGGAGAGGCGGCCGGCTCGGACGGGACCTGCGTGGGTTTGGGCTTTACCTATAGTCTCCATTGTAGTTCCTTTTTTGGGGTTGAACCAATTCTATAATTTTTTTAGGGTTTAGGGTTTAGGGCTTTAGGCTTTAGGCTTTAGGGGTTTCGGGGTTTTAGGGTTTAGGGTTTCGGGGTCTAAGGGTTTTAGGGTTTAGGGGTTTAGGCTTTAGGGTCTAGGATAGTTTAGGGCTTGGGACTTAGATAGTTTAAGGTTTAGGGCTTTAGGGGTTTAGGGTCTCTGGGTCTAGGAGTTTAGGGGTTAGGTCTATGTGGATGTGTTAGGCTTTAGGGTTTCTGGTGTTGGGGTTTTTAGGGTTTTAGGGAGCCCTTTACAAATGTTGGGGTTTAGCGTTTAGAGTTTTAGGGAGCTAGCTCTTTACAAAGTTTACGCAACAAATAACTGTTCTATCATGAACATGCCTGTATATGAAAAAACAAGACACATCAACATCTGTGTGTAAACCTGTAGACATATATCTACCTATCTGTCTGTCTGTCTGTCTGTCTGTCTGTTTGTCTGTCTGTCTGTCTGTCTGTCTGTCTGTCTATTTACATGCACTTCTGATGCAACTTTAGGGCCAAGAGTGGGCTGCAGAGTCTAGCATCTTGCTTCCGGGTGTAGACCCCTGATTGAATGAAGGAGCGGGGTTATTTCTAGGAAGTCTGCATTACTCCATGATGGGACCATTTCTTGGCATCGTGGTATCTCTTGAAACCTCGGACATAGCACAGTGAAGATCAGGACATGAGACCTGGCATGGTAATGCAGGGGTCTTCATACTTAGAATAGGGTTCTGGGCGCCTTTGTAGTATAAGTACAACAAGGAGCCCTAAACCCTAAAGCCTGAACCCTAGACCCTGATTTCGGCTTCTACATTATGCAGTTGAGTGCTGGCTAGGTTATCGGGTTTAGGGTTTGGGGTGTATCGGTTGTTCAGGCAATAGGGACCTTAAAAGAAAAATACAACTAACATGGTTTCCTCTATTGTGAGACTGGTAGCTTAAAACAAACTCCCTTGACCAGAACCCATGTAATTAACCCTAAACGCTAAACCCTAGACCCAACGTCTGAGTTTCGATGTACCGGCCTACAGGCAAGAGCAAGCTGACGATCCTTTCATTCCTGCTGTTGTAGCTAATCTGGAGGACAAGCATGCGTTCGCCTAAGAATATGCAGAAGGGAACTCTCCGGATGGCATTCATCCGAAGGCCAAATCTGCGCGAATTGCGGCTCGTCCTGCTTCTATTCGCATGGACAGCACGCGTGACTGCTGTCTCGCACCCGTGCGAAGGCAGCCACGAATCTTCAACCAACCCCGGGGTTCCGAATAATTAAGGCACGAGTAATTCATGAATATGCACATATGCATATATATATATGTACATACATACGTACACACACCCCTACATAGAGAGCGACAGCGAACGAGCGAGAGAGAGAGAGAGAGAGAGAGAGAGAGAGAGAGGGAGAGAGAAAGAAACAACGGGACAAAGAACGAAATGCTTCTAAGCTTATGGCTTATTGCAGGTAGCATCTCCATGCTCCGTAACTCCAGCACAGAGTTCCAATCGACCAACCTGGAGCTGACGTCGCAGGAAGAGCAAACTTGGACCAGGAGTCATCTAACGCTACACCCGAAAGGTTGGAATGGTTTGAAGGGAGTCCTCTCGAGACTCCCCTGCTGCGAGTTGAGACGTCTTCGCTGTTCGCCCAAACCCTAGAAATTTAGGGTTTAGGGGTTTAGGTTTAGGGTATATACAGAACCCAATCAAACCCAGAAGAGCTCTTGTAAGACCTCTCATAGAACCCGTCGGGATGAGCTCTTAGCGAGCATGCCCAAGAAGAATAAGCCTTTGGCGCGGGTGGATACGATGAACGCCCGGTGGCCGAGTGCAAGGAGAGTGCCAGTGGACAAAAACGAAGGCCGACGCGTAATTGAATTACCCCCAGTTGATGAAGTAAGCTTTACCTTGAACTACCAGCATTTGTAGGGCCCCTGTAAATTCAATATCCGGGTTCACAACAAAACCTACAACAGAGTAGGCTGTGGTTGCTTTTGGTCAAGGGCTTTGCGGTTTAAGGGTTTAGGACTTTTATTTTGGTACTGCTTTAGGTTTAACCCAGAAACTCCAAATAGCCCAAAGTAGGTATCATGTATAGACTTCAGACCCCTAAGTAGGTACTATTTGCGTACTTGAAGTCGTAGGTTTATTTGAAGGGATTGAGATAGGCTCCTGAGTTATTCTTCAAACTCCCCGCTCTTTGAGGGCCCTGAAAGTAGGATCCCTCTCCTAAGCCCTAGCAAGAGGATGGTGCCGACCACCAAGTAAGGTCTAAGGATAGGGGCCTCAATGATTAGAACAGGGCTCTGGGATTCTGGGGTATAGGATAGTTTGGGTACATGGGAACGACAAGGGGATCTGATGACGAATTACTTCGACCCCGATGATACGCCTCGGGGTCTACAATTCATGCAGGACCTCCTCCTACTAAACCCTCAGCCGATGTAGGCGTATGTGTGGTTCGCATGCTGGACATAATCTCGACAAAACTCCCACAGATGCTATCTTGACGTCAAGTTTGTTGGGGAATGCATCTTTCAGCTGGAGTGAGATTCCGGGCAAGACTTCAATGAGCAGTCGAAAGTCTTCTAGCGGTGGTCATGGCTAAATTCCGCTCCTCCTCGAACTACTTACTCCTGCTTGCTGCTACTTCTTGTTCTTCGCACCTTCGTAGTACATGCTAGCCATAGCACCGAAAAGTGGCTTAGATGCCCCAGACCTAAGCCGTCGACGCCGTCGCGAAACCTAAACCCTAAACCTCAAACTCCATAACTTTAAACACTAAACCCGTGCACAGAGGCCATCGATCTGGCAACCAGCAGCCTTCCTATCACTCATCTGCGCGAGGATCTTTGCTCTGCACATGTGCAAATTAGTCGGGACGTTGCATTTCGGATATCTTGAGACTTCAGGTTTTAAAGCTGCAGGGACGATCCGAACTTAGGGCTTGGGTCTGGGCGGCTTTACGAGGCTGCGCGGTTTAGTAAGGCTTCTGCGTTTAAGGCTCTTCGGTTTGAGAGACAGCATTTTGGGGGCTGTTTGCGGTTCTCGAAAACTTCCCACCTGTATATGCAAATCCCGAGAGCCACTATCCTGACCCCTGAAGAACAAAACCCGCCAGAAGACCCTGAACCCCAAACCCAAATATCCCGACTAACCCAACTAACCCCAAATAACCCAAAACACCCACCACAACCCCCCTAAGTTTCCTAAGACAGGGAGATCTGAGGGCTCTCGCACCGCACCGTCCCTAAACAAGTTTAGGGTTTAGGGTTCAGGGTTTAGAACCACGAGTTGAAGAGAGTTGCACACCACAATCCTCAGAATCATGCTAGGATTTTGGGTTTAGGGTTTAGGGTTTAGGGTTTAGGGCTTACGGAAAACAGCAGAACTCCCTTGGGCCTTGCAGCAGGCCGGCAGTAATCCTGACCAACGCCTTCGTTAGTACTTATACAGTAGAAGCCCTAAAGTTGGAAACCCAAAACCCTAAACCCTAAACCCTAAACCCCTAAACCCTAAAACCCTAAACCCTAAATCCTAAACCGTACCTAAAGTTGGAAACCCAATAGCCCCAATCCTCAAGAGTCATTTATGGGGAATCCCGGCACTAAAGTGTCCTTAATCCGGTTTCCCAACTTTTTGGGGGTTACTGTATGTTATCATGGTAATTTGGAGGGTGGCCAAAAAAGGAGGCCAGCATGCTCAAATACACCCTGCTACTGTTGATTTCAAAGACTTTTAACCTCAATTTTTTACGAAGTCCCATGATCCTTTCAGTCTGCTATGCCTGCTATGCGCTTTGAATGGAGGTGTCTACACTACTTCCCAGGTCGCAAAGCCACTGGAAGTCCGATGTCAACAAATGGTGAGTTTCTTTACAGTTAGTGGCACCGCATATAAAAGATTTTCTGAAACCCCTAAACCCCTGTCGTGGAGGCATGGTGTCCGGAATGGTCCCAGGACATACGCCAAAGAAATGTGCGAGCGTGGCCACGCCCCCGGAAGCCACCCGGGTATGTGATGGCTTTAAGCGCCAGAAAGCATCTGAACAGAAGATGTGAAGGTAGCTTGCGGATCTTTTGGGGGGTCTGAGAACCTCTCGTTGTAGGCTTGTTGCGATCCTGATGTCAGCGCTCCAAGTCCCCCAAGTTCAGAAACTAGCACAAGCAATCCTAAACCCTAAACCCTAAATACAAGCAACGGCCACAGACCCGAAACCCGAAAGCCCTCAGCTTTTCGATCTTCGCTGGGGTCGCCCACTGTCGGGGTCTATAACGTCCGGCGCTTGAACTGCACCCTTGTGAATTTGAATGTGTTCTCACTTTTGGGCTTACTTGCGTATTATACAGACCGAAATACTTAGAATAGGGTTTGGGGATATACTATACTATATTTATCATAAGGAAACCCGGAAACAATATTGGCAATTAATTAAGCCCCTGCATTATACCTTTAGCGGTTTGGAGCTCCTCAACCCAAAGAATATTGAAAATTAATTAAGCCCCAAACCCTAAACCCCTAAACCCCTCAACCCTAAACCCTAAACCCTAAACCCTAAAGCAAGCTGGGATGTGGAGGCCGGGCACGGGCCAGCTCAGCAAACTGCGGCGCTTTCGTCCTCCTGGGTTTGGAAGGAATGGCCTTTGGGGCCTTTAGGGTTATAGGGTTCAGGGCCTTTAGGGCCTTTAGGGCCTTTAGGGCCTTTAGGGCCTTTAGGGCCTTTAGGGTTAGGGTTCAGGGCCTTTAGGGCCTTTAGGGCCTTTAGGGCCTTTAGGGCCTTTAGGGTCTTTGGGGCCTTTAGGGCCTTTAGGGCCTTTAGGGTCTTTAGGGCCTTTAGGGCCTTTAGGGCCAGGGTTTTGGGTTTGGGGCATTTAAGGCCTTTCGGGTTTCGGGTTAGGGTTTATGTTCCACCGGTTTGTCTCAAGGAAAGACCTGGGAATAGTTACATCCTGATAAACCTCTACCTCGGAGACAGATGTTCGGGAGGTACTAAGCTCCGCTAAAACCCAAATAAACACTGCAAGACCCTGGTGAATATGAGCCGCTAATTCGCACATCGACCCATGGTATACATAAGTATAATGAACACTGTATGTGTGTGTGTAGATACAAGTATGAACAAAACACAAAATAAAACAAAAAATATCTATGGATATTTGTGTATATGTAAACATGTAAAATATATGTGTATCTCATATACAAACCTACATATACATATACATATATATATATATACACATGTGTGTACCTGTGTATATATATACATACACACATGTACCTACATGTGCATATATATATATACAAAACATATACATATACACGGGCATATGCATATATAACACATATTTATTTGTTTACCTAATTGTCAGTTGTGTATCTTCGTGTCTTTGGAGTCATTTACTTGTCTAGTTAATTGTTGGTATATTTTTTATTCGGCTAAATTTTTAAGTACAGATAGGTAGTTAAAGTGATAGATAGATAAGTAGATAGTTAGATCGATAGATAGATAGATAGATAGATAGACAGATAGTTGGATGGATAGATAGGTAGATAGATAGATAGATGCATAGATAGATAAATAGATCGACAGATAGATATATTATACATAGCTAGATAGCTAGATAGATAGATAGATACATACATACGTACATACATAGCTCGATGGATGGATGGATGGCTGGCTGGATGGATGGATGGACGCATGGATGAACTCGACAGAGTGTCAAAATTCAAACAACAAGAATAACTCAGTCACCTAAAACCAAAAGGTGGAGCCTTCAGCGCCAAGGAGCGCTAGAGTCAGAGCCGCTACTCCAGTCCTGGCAGCGGAAGTGTTGTTCTTACGGCGGCGGCTGTAATCACTTGAGAGCGCATGGTGTAACGGCTCCACAAAGAGTTGAAAACCATGGTTTTCGAGCCTTATCTTCTGTAAAGGTGTCACACTGGTTTTGAAAGGGTTTCATATAAGCTCTTCAGAGGTAGAACTTTGTGGAGGCTCATGCGGGTTGCGCAGGGTTAGGGGGCGGAATCTTCATGTCAAGGCGGCCCTAGAATTGTGGATTATAAGAAGGAACGCACTAAGCAATCTACACTAGGCTAGGGCCCCTCATGAAAGTCCCGTACCGAAGCTTCAGTTAGCCTATTGTCTTGCTCTAGGACCCTTGTAGAGCTATATGCCATAAAACATAGAAATAGGATATCCAACAACATCACTACACTTCGTCCAGGTAAAGACCGGTGCAGGGCCACATCTCGGCTACAGACTTATCCAGAGAGCCCAACATCTCTTAATCCATGGAATAGACAAAACCCCATAAGCCCTAAACCCTAAACCGCAAAACCCCATAGGCCCTAAACACCACACAAGCCCTCTGAGCCCCTAAAGCAGCCTAAACCCTATAAGCCCTATACGCCGTAAACCATCCTAAACCAAAAACTCTGAATCATCCTAAACCTCTTGGCTCCATGGCTCTGAGCCTCAAGCTAACCTGAACCCCATAGATCCTTTAAACCCTTAAAACCATCCAAAAAACCTGAAAACCTTAAACCCCAACCCTAAGCCCCACACCCCTAAACCCTAAACCCCAAACCCGAAGCCCTAAAACCCCTAAACCCCCTGGGTTGGAGCCTCCACCTCCTTGTCGGAAGTGAAGCCCACCTTCTCCTCCGGATTTACGGCCGTTTTGGCCTTCTCCTGCGAGCAAAAGCGAAGCTGATAGTTTAGGGCTTACCTGTAACCCTTGGTTCCTGAGTAGCCTCTTTATAATAAGGGTACCCTTTTCCTACTATTCGGTTTTAATAAGGGGGCCCTAAAATAATAAGGGCAAGAGGGTACCAATCTGGTCAGACTGATTCAATGGTCTTGGGCGGTGAGGCTGAGGGTTCCGGGAATCGACTCTAGGTTGGAAGCCTCTGGAACATCCCAATAAGGGTTCCTTTAAGGGTTCCTTTAAGGGTCCCTTTAAGGGTCCCTTTAAGGGTTCCTTTGAGGGTCCCTTTAAGGGCTCCTTTAAGGGTCCCCTTAAGGGCTCCTTTAAGGGTCCCTTTAAGGGTTCCTTTAAGGGTCCCTTTAAGGGCTCCTTTAAGGGTCCCTTTAAGGGTTCCTTTAAGGGCTCCTTTAAGGGTTCCTTTAAGGGTTCCTTTAAGGGTTCGGGTTTTAGGATTTAGGGTCCTAGGGTCCTGGGGTTTGGGACGGTTTAGGGTTTCGGGTTTGGGGTTTCGGGTTTAGGATTTAGGGTTTCGGGTTTGGGGTTTAGGGTTTAGGATGTAGGGTTTCGGGTTTGGGGTTTACGGATTGAGGGTCTACGGCCCCCCTCAAGGGCCCTAGCTACTATTGTGGGGGATACTTTCCCAAAGCATAAGACTCACTCCGAAAAGAGAAGCCCTACATTCTACGAACCCAGGGACTTAGGGCCCCTTGGCGGTCTGGGGATTTCGGGCTCATAAGGCTTCTAGCAGGGCTCTGTCGAGGTTTACGGGGTTTAGCCGTCTAGGCCTTCTTGTAAGGTTTTTGTGCCCTAGGGGAAGGGTCCGTGTGCACATATAGTATAAGTATATACTTCGGCCTTAAAGTACTCCCTAGTATCAGGTTTTGGTGTTCAGCATTTGAGGGTGAAAGTTTTCATGGCTTAGGCGTTGAGACTTAAGGCTTTTGGGTATAAAGGCTTTACGGTTTTCGGGTATAGAAAGGTCAAAAGTCTAGGTCTAGGGGTTTGCTGGCAAGGGTTTAGCGGGACCTTCAGCAGGCTCGCAGGGTTTCGGGGGGGAGCTTCGGGGGTTCAGGGTTTAGGGTTTAGGGTTTAGGGTTTAGGGTTTAGGGTTTAGGGTTTAGGGTTTAGGGTTTAGGGTGNGGGGGGGGGGGCAAGTGGGATATGCTTGGATCCCACCAAAGCTTGGGTTTGCGGGCCCGTGCCTTATTTCCTCCACTGCTGGAGACCCTCCGTGATTACCGGCCTCTGTATTTACAATAGGGTATCTCAGGCGCAACCTGCAGCAAAAAGAAGGCAAGGCAAGGTTGTTGGTGGGTTTAGGGGCCTTCAGAAGCATAATGAGGTCTAGGGGAGGTATACAATGGCAAAAGCAATCTATCGTACAGGGACTAGAAGATTGATAGAAGGGCCTGAATGATTAGAATGGTTCTTGCAGCCTAACAGCATACTAGGAATCAGACTTGGAGACATAAAGACTACGATTGCTAAGTATACATCCCCCCAATTATATTTAGATCCAAGACGCGGTCCTGGAATCCTCCAACTGGAGGACCGAGAACATCCTCAGCTGAAAACAAAGCTACCAACAGGGTCCATATGTGTGTGTATATATATATGTATATATGTGCATGTGTATATATATATATATACATACATACATACATACATACATACATACATACATATGTATCGCAACCTTTCTGGAACTAGGCACGAAAAACCCATCCTGATTGTGGTTTTGGGGACCTACCGTCGCAAGAGTACACGGACCCAAAAAGGCTCCTGTAAGAATCTGCATAAATTTTCAGCCTTGTGCAAAGACTTGCTCGACTTGGTATACCCGAATACAGAGGCTTCAGGGCTTAGATTTTGAGCTCAGGGCTTGCCTGCATCCCAAATCACCTACATACCGTTTTGAGAACACAATCGTACGGACCCCCCTAAGCCCTAAACCGGGTTTAAAATAAGGACGGGTCTAGGGATTGCGGCTCAGGTAACCTTAGGCATACCCCAAAAACCATTCACCCTAAACCCCAAAAACCTAAACCCAAAACTGACATCGCACACCCACGGCTCGCAGAGCTGGGCTGGGCTGGGGTTGACTGAAACGGAAATTTGGTTTATAGGAATTGGGAGAGCGGTGTCCTGACCGAAAAGATATGTTTCTGGATGGCCAACAGCAACAAGCAATTTCGATTTGTTTCTTTCTTGAGGGGTTTAGGTTTTAGGATTCAGGGTTTAGGGTTTAGGATACAGGGTTTAGGGTTCAGGATATGGGCTTAAGGCTGTGAGTAGACATGAGAGATGGTGCACGGCCACTCCTTCCCAAAGACCCCAACATCGCTTCAGAATGGAAGGAACCGGAAATCACAGGGATCTGCGCTAGGGACCTCCTATGTGGACGCGATGTACTGGAGTCCCCACAACCTAAACACCTCACCCCCAAGACCCCATGTCCTAAAACCCTCACATCCAGACCCGACAACCCCAAAAGCCTAGACCCTACAACCCGAAAGCTTGAAAGCCTAAACCCCATACCCTAAACCCTCAACCCTAAATCCTAAACCCTCAACCCTAAACCCTAAACCCTGAACCCTAAACCCTCAACTCTAGACCCTAAAACCCTAAAGCTTGAAAGCTTCAGGACCCTATAAAACCTTCAGGGAAGCGTTGCACCCTGCAAAGAAGCCCCCTTTAATGGGCTTAGGGTTTAGGCTCAGGGTTTAGGGCGTAAACCCTAAACCCTGAACCCATTAAGTTTAGGGTTCCTTTCGCTTCATGATCGAGAAATGTCGGCAGAGCCTCAGCTTCTGCTGATCCGGCGGGAGGCCGATCGAAGGTTCGATCTTGACCTTTAAAGGCTTTAAGGGCTCTATCAGCTCCTTTGAGGGTTCTATAAGCTCCTTTGAGGGATTCCTGTAAGGGTTCCTTTGAGGGGTTCCTTTAAGGGCTTAGTGGCTTTAGGGCTTGGGGGGTTGATCTCTTCGGGGGTTAGGGCTCAGGGGCTTAGGGCTTAGGCGTTTAGGGTTTAGGGCTTAGGGGTTTAGGGCTTGGGATTTAAGGCTTAGGGCGTAGGGTTTGGGGGCTTGGGGGGAAGGTTCAGGATTGAGCGCTGCAGGGTAGCGTGTGGGGTTTCGGGTAGGGTTTGAGGTTTACGGCTCAAGGGGGCCTTTAAGGCCCATGGGGCTCAGGGCTACGGGTTTAGGGCTGAGGGGCTTAGGATGTCGGGTTTACGGCTTAAGCGCTCAGGATTTTAGCCTTCGGGCGGTGATAAGGGCTTGAAGTTTTCGATAGCACCCTTCGGGATTGTTCTGGGGCTGAGTCTAGAATCCCAAATCCCTAAACCCTGAAGAGCCCTAAACCAAAAAACGCTAAACCCTAAACAAACCCTAGGCCCTAAACCCCAAAGCCCCAAACCCCAAACCCGAAAGCCCTAAGCTCTAGAATCCGACCGGGATTAGGCCTTGGGCTTCCTTTCTTTGGCGGCTTTTGGGTTTGGGAGTGGTGTATGCAACTTAAGGGTCCCGAAACCCTAAACCCTGCAAAGCAACGAATGAAGAGGCACTTGAGCTTGAACGGTTTAGAGTAGTTTAGGGTTTAGGGTTTAGGGTTAGTCGCAGCTGTAGGTTGTTTGTTCGAGGAGTCTGGTGCCGTGTTTGGTTGGGGAGGTCTTTGGACTGCTGGAACTCCGAATCCTAAGTCCCTGAATCCTCAACGCTACAAACCAGAAGTAAAACCTAAAACGCTAAGCCCCAAACCCTCCAAGCCCCAAGTTAAGTCCCAAGCGGTGCCGGATCCCAAACCCAAAAAAAACCCAGCGTTTGGACAGGGTTCAGGGTTTAGGGTTTAGGGTGTAGGGTTTAAAGTTTAGGGTTTAGGGTTTAGGGGTTGCTGGCACGGAAGCAAACAACACAACGAGAGTTAGACAGCTAGACAAATTTCGGTGTATTCCACATTTCTTAAAGATTCCACGTAAGGGTTCAGTTAGGACCAGTTAGGATACCCTGTGAAAGAACCCTCGGCCCCGAAATCGGCTAGGCCCTGAACCCAGAAAGAACCCGGACCTGGAGCTCCTGACTCTGACCGGAAGCCCACGCCTTTAGGCTTTAGTTTTGGGGTTTTTATAGGGTAAACGCCCTCAGCCCTAAAGCCAAAAAACCGAAACCCCAAAGCCTAAACCGACTCAGCCCCCCAAAGCCTGAGGGGCAGAAGTAGCCCTAGAATGGAAAACCCTACTTCCTGCGACGCCGGCACTTAGGTCCGATTTGGGAAGGGGCTAGTCTGCCCAGAACGAACGCTCAAATAAGCAAGCACTACCCGTAAGACCCTCAACCCCAAACCCTAAACCCCCAATATAAGCACTACTTCATATCCCATACGAAGTCCCCAACTTCATATCCCAGTGATCCCCTGTGGTCCCCGTTTAGAGCCCTTAATAAAACACATCCAGCAACTCTTAAGAGGGATGTATGGTCTCCCTCTTCAGGACGACAGCCTTGATGTCAAGAATGGTAGTGTCTGGCTCCACATCCACGCTGATCCTCTGGGGCATCCGTGGGAGCTCCGGGACGTGCGCCTTGTGTCCATTCATATGTAATACTGCTCTTATCGTGTTTAGGACTTTACGATTGCACATGCAAGTTCTCATGAAGATTCACATTCTGAAGTGCATCAACTTGTTGTTGCAATGCCGTTATCATATGGCACTTGCCCGACGTCTCACATCTGCAGGGCTTTGCGTGCAAGGCTAGAGCGGCTAGATGACTGCAAGCCCGATGCGCAACTGACCCAACTCTAGGCCCAAATCATCCCAGATCCCTCTGAACCCTAGAGCCCTCAGGGTCCAGGGTCTAGGGTTCAATTAAGGCTAACCCTACGGTTCCAAGGTTCCCAACAGCATCATGTGTCAGGGCTTTTGCACGCCGAAAGAACGAAAATCCTGAGCCCTCAGACTCCGTAACCAGACCCTCACCCAAAAACTTGCGTGATCTGGAGAGGGGCATGGAAAAATGGTGTTTTGGAACTATCACGGGGCATTCCTACTACTCATAAACATAACAATAACAATCTTAGTAGAATAACAGGAGGACATAGTAAGAATATCCAGGATGATAATAACAACAAGAACAGTTGAGGATCACGATCCTTCCCCTTAAGCGTTGCATCAATTTGTCGTTCTGCACGGGCGTCAGGAGGGTGAGCCTCAACCCGGAACGGCACCAACCATAAGCCTAGACTCGGATATGCGTTAAGCCCTAAATGCTACAGCCTAAAACCTAAACCCTCAACCCGAAACCCTAAACCCTATAGGCGCTAAACTCCAAAATTGAAACCCTAAAACTTATCAACCACAAGTCGACACTTCGAAGCAGACACCGAAATCCCTCCATTCAAGACTTTAGGTTTCAGGGAGTGTTTCGGGCAGTCTAGTGTCGAGGGTTTAGCCTGTAGGGTCGAAAGCTTCATTTAAACAAGAACCTGAGAAGAGGCCACGAAAGCCAGGGCAAAAAAAGGAACCCGAGTCGACAGAGCTCGCGCAGCGTGGATGCAAGCACGTATGTAGTGCCATCGCCCTTGGAGTGTCCCTGCGTAAGCAATAACTCGGCCATCTACGAGCAGCTTCGATCTGTCCGGGTGGCAGCTCAGCTCATTACGGAGGGTTCAGACACGAAACCTGCTACGTGGGAGCACCCAGCCACGTAAGCACCAAACGCAAGTTGCCATGTTGCTCAAACAGATGGACCATGATGGACCTTGAGGCCGGGGGGCCGGGGGGTGGACAAAAAGTCCGAGCCTGTAACTATTGTGAACGGACCAGAGAAGGTCCTGCACGCAACTTTGACCTAGTTTTCTACTACCTAGGTGAATGGTAAACGACAACTCCGCCAAGCTCCACAGAGCTAGCTGTCGTGACCACGGGGCAGGACCCCGTTTGGTCTTTAAGGGCGGTGGCTCCTTAGTAGTTCCTTTTGGGATTACCTTGTAGAATTCTAAATATAAGGCCCAAAAAAGGAACTACTATGGCGGTTATGGGTAATGGAGGTTATGGGTATATAAGCCCCAAAAAAGGAGCTACTATGGAGCCTATGGGTAATGGAGCCTATGGGTAAGCACCATTTTCGAACCCCAGGGGCCTTTTTCCTGTCGGCGTCTCCACGAAGATCTGCATGGCCAGAGCAGGGGAGAGCACGGCGCTGAGGAGGGGCCTTTTTGCGCCCTGCGGTTTTGGGGGCTTTAGGGTGTAGGGATGAGGGTCGAGCTTCAGAGACTAGGGTTTAGGTTTCAGAGCCTGCGCTTGGGGGTTGGGGGGATTACGGTTTAGCTTCAGGGACTAGGGCGTAGGTGTGCTGGCTCAGAGCCTGCGATGTGGGGGCATACCTGAGACGTGCAGTTTAAGGCAATATAAACCATCCGTTTTTCGGGCTCCAACGGAAACACCCGTATACGATATCTATCTTAGAAGTGTCTACCTATCTATCTACCTTATCAGTCTGGTTCGCTCTCTAAATTAGGGTCCCTGTTTAGATCCCCAAATAACAGGGCACCTTTCTGAAGATGACCCTAAAAGGGACCCTGATTTAGAGAACTACGCACAAAGCACCCTGATAGTTAGAGTACCCTTGTAGAAACCCGTATGATCATTTATAGATCCCATTCAGGGACCCGAATTTCGAAAACTATCCATCTATGGTCCGGCTTTAGACCCGAGCTCGGGGTTGCCTATGGTAGGGTTTAGGGTTCATGGTTTGGGCTTTCGGGTTGCTGGACTTCGGGTGCCGGGATCACGCCTGACTTATGCAGAGGATCGAGGGATGTAATTTAGGAAGTCGGTGTGTAGTAGAAATTCTCAGTAGGGCAAAAGAAAAGTTGTAGGTAGGATCATCGCAACTAGGGTGCCTATAACTGCGCTTGTAGACTATGTACCAAGTGCCTTGCTCCTTTGAGCAGTGCCACGAAGGCCTGAGCAAAACGCCTGCAGCACGGCACCACTGCTTTCGTTTGAAGGAACAGAGGTCCCAAAAGCCATACCCCCAACCCGAACAACCAACCCGACTAACGCCATGGATAGGCAGATGGTCTGCTTCCAATAAACACCTAAACCATGAACCATAAAGTCAAGAGTCCTAAACCCTAAAACCCTTTTATAACCGCATAAGAGCTGCACATAAAACCCTGCAAAGCCCGTAACCGCAACACCCATTTCCAAAACATGGTTAACACCTCTAAGGCCGTAAACGGCCCTAGAATCTGCGAATAGGAACAACCGCGTGGGTAGCTTTCTACATTAGGGTCCCGTTTTAGGTCCCAAGGAAACAACGGCACCCATGTTAAAACGGACCCCAAAAAGGACCCTACTTTAGAGAACTACCCCCATGAAAAGAAGCCTAAGCCGAGCCTCGGGACTGGTTTGCGTGTTGCCTGGCAAGGACAAGGCGGCATGCAATGGGGAGGGCATACAAGATTTGGGGGTTTCCAATAATTAGGATACCTTATATTTGGGGTCCTTATAACAAGGAGCCTACTATTTAGGGTCCTATATTCGGGTTCCCTGTTTTCGGAAACCACCATTTAGGGCTTCGAAGGTCAGGGGTTGGGGAATGCCTGGTGGCTTAGGGTCTTCCGGCTGTATGACTTGGGACACGGTTTAGGGTTTTGGGTTTAGGGTTTAGCTAAGGGCTTCTGGAATTTTTGCGTTGTTTTTGCGTTTCTGAATATGCTCTGAATCTGCAATTTCAGGGATAGCGCGGTCCATGGCTCGGCTGTTCAGCTCTCCCCGGTCCGGGAATTCAACGCGACTTAGGGTATAGGTCTTAAGGTGCAAATTGAGTTGAAGATCTTATTCCTTCATACCGGGAATTGGCTCTCGGGCCCGAAGTCTAACAAAGCAAAATTTACGTCGCCAACTCTACTGGTACGGGCCAGGGATCCGGGCCCCTGTATATTTCTGCCACAAGTCTTCACCCCCAGGTCCCTGACTTTGGACCCTGATGTTTGAACATACGAGGGTCCCAATACCAAAGCACCCTTTGGAGTAGCTAGCATAGCAAGGTGACAAATCGCCCTGCCCCCAACATCAACGGATTCAAATCGGACTTCAGGTTCCGGAAGTTGCGGTTGACAGTTTCCGTGGGGTAGCTTCGATGCATAGGTTGCTATGATCTCATCCAACATCTGGTTCGCCCTCGCTCGCATCTGCTAGTTTGGCTTACACAGGGCTTCAATAGGCAGCATGCATGCTGACGGTGCATGTGTCGCCTGCTACAGCTCCAACCTTCCTTACAGAAGACTTCTTCCGGCTTTATGAACTAGCAGAACGGTGCCCAAATAAGTATGTGCTACCGTGACCGCTTGACGCTTTAATTGAAGTTTCGGGTGTCCCCGATCCACCAGCACTTGCTAAGAGTAAGCCCCTGACAACAACTAAGCGCAGCAGAAGCCATAACCTACGCTGCGTGCACATCTACACCCTTGATCTCTGAATCCTGAACCATCGGACGCCTATGGGGCTGATGCTGTGGTCTTCTACCACAGTATCCTCCAGCGCCTCGCGCAAGCTTGCGGTTTGAATGGAAAGATCATACAACTGCAAGCTGGCTTGACGAAAGGTCCCGCAGGTCATGAGCTTCCGGCGAAGCTTATAAGCCAAGGATTGCATGAGCAAATAGTGTTTGCACCCTCTTTGCAAACACGCTGTGTTGCAAGGCTTTTTCATCAAAACATTCGGGGATGTTGAGGAACCCTGCAAAAAAAAGCAACGCGCAGCACTGCCAGGCTATTTGCCCAAGAGATTCGGCGAAGTGTCCACCAAATCACTGCACCCCAATGTTTCTAATCTAACCTTCCTTGTGTGTTTCATGAGGGTCTCGGTGAGCAGTTTCGCAGCTGAGAGCTTAGGGCTTAGACTTTCTTGGAGTGTGAACAACGAAGCCGGATTTCAAAGAAATCTTACTCTCAATTGCGCAGACAACCTTGCCGACGTGCTTGATAAATTCCCGCGCATGTTGAGACAGTGATCATTTCCAGTGCGACAAACTATCCAGATTTCCGCGGGTATCACTAGAAGTGTCACCGATATGAAGAACACGTGCAGCAGTATGTAAAGTTGACATGTGTGAGGCCCACTTCTCGATGCGTCTGAGCTTGCCGAATGGCTGCTTCATACACCCCCTAAGTGAATTTTAAGACCCTCACTTGCAAACTCTGCCACCCGAAGCCAACGACGTGGTGCCAGAAGCTACGCAGTCCTGAGTCGTCCGCCCCGTGAACCCGAAGCTTGAATGGGTAGGCAAGGAAGCTTGCGGAAGACGCTGCACTGTGAGTCACAGATTTAAATCAAAGGCAGGGTTTAGGGTTTAGGGGTAGTTTGTAGTATCCACAACTACCTGTTCCAGACGATAAACGCATCAGCGTCTTGTCACTACAGCCGGAGAGAGGGTCGGTCGGTCGTTCACTGGGCGGGTGGGTGGGTCGGTCGGTCGGTCTTGCTTGCAATATCTTGCATTGGTGGTGAGAAAGGGTGTTGCTGCTAGAGACGGTGGTCCACAAAAAGCAGTGGCTTTTAAGCAACCACTAGCGCTGAGCTTAAGAAACAAGTGAACAATGCAACCTCCGGAGGAGAGCCCAGTAAAGGACTCTGCAGGAATGAAAGGATCGGGGAGGGCAAACATCCATCGATTAAATGTAACAAAATGTAATAGTAATATATATATATATATGTATATATATATACACATATATATATGTACATTCATTTTAACATACATACATACATACATACATACATACATGAATACATACATACATACATACATACATACACATATACATATACATACATACACA
>CAJNJA010002249.1:0-18267 GCA_905231915.1 Symbiodinium necroappetens | reverse complement strand
GATGTGACTTCGACGCTTCTGAGTAGCAGGAGTAGTAGTAGTAGTAGTAGTAGTAGTAGTCGTCGTCGTCGTAGTCCTAAACCCTAACCACTACACCCGAAACCATAACCTTAAACCCTAAACCCTACACCCACTGCCGCTGCAGGTTTTCATGGCTTAGTTTCTCATAGGATCCAGATAAACATGGAAACGCGTAGATCCACACCCTACCCCGCACCACAAAGATAAGGGCTAAACAAAAAGGAGCCAAAACAAATTCTCCACCTCGAATACTACACTCTAATATAACTGGCACGAGAAGGCACGGGCAGCAACTTGCGGGAGGGTTTGAGAACTGAGGCCAGGTAGAGCTGTATGTCAGTATGTGTCAAAAGCTACTCTTTTCAGGATGTGCTGCCAGTCCGGCTCCTTCACAGCTTCCCACATAGAGATGTATGCCCATGACCTCTCAGAAGCTCAGCCGAGGCCACTGGTGGCACTGCTGATCGTCGGAAATGGAATCATGCGCCTTGTTGAAACCCATACCCTAAGCCCTAAGCTTTGAACTTCTTAGACCCTAGACCCTACATCCCTATACCATCCCGTCCCAATCGAATGCATTGCGGATCCCGCAAGCCTGAATCCAGGAGTTGGAGTTCTTAGACTCAAGCTTTGTTTGCGAGGATTGGCTTCCAAACCCATCCGGACCATCAAGGCTGGGAATATTGGACCCACGTGGAGATTGCATTTGTGAGCGTTCTCGTGCTGGAGATCGCTTTGCGAATGCACTTCCTGCGCTGTCAGCCTTTCTGGTGCGGGACAGACTGGTTTTGGAACTATTTCGACATTGTACTCGCTATGACTGGGGTGGTGGATATCTTGGTGCAGCTGGTGCACGACGAAGACTTCGACATTTTCGGTACATCGCTGCTGAGGTTCTGCCGCCTAATCCGGCTGGTACGCATCGTGAAGGCACATGCGCAATCACCACTGGAGCTCTGTGCCATCTTCACGGTTTTCCGTGCAACTGCATCGTCCCATCTGGCAAGTGTTGTGAATCCTACCAAACAGGGTGCTGGCTGTGAGGCCAATGTGACCGCCCAAAAAATCCCTGAGCCGAGATCCTGACAGGTCTTCCGCCTGAAGTTTATGCGGGATCTGCGTCTCATGGTCAAGGGCCTTGTTGCAGGCATCGCTTGCAGACTGCAGCCCGTAGTGTTCCTTGTGTGTTCATCTTTGAAGATGAGTCTACCAAGATTCGACCACTAAACCCAGATAGGACCCCTGGTCAAGCGGCACTCGAGCCTTGAGCCACTGGAACCCCGAATGGCAAGCTGCTTCCAGACGCCACTTCATGCGACTGTAAGACACGCAAGCAACAACATCAGCAAAATAATCATGGCAGATACTGATCATGAAGGTCTGAAAAGGGCATAATAGGTATGAAAGGAAGGAGAAGCTCACCGCAAATTTGGCAGGTGTCCGCACGCTTACGCTGGCATTCACCTTGCTGTTTTGTGTCCTTTACGCACCCAAGTCGCAACAAAGCTAAGCGGGTGCAGGAAGTTCACACGCCGATGCTTGAGAGCTGCTTCAATTGAGCTCAATTTCGAACAGCTGCCACATGTTCTGGAGTGGCTCACAGTTATCACTTGGACATAGGACATGACGTTCAGCCAAGGTCATTGGTGGATTTGCTACGATGACAATCGGGAGCGACTCGAGAACACAGGTGCTCCTGCTGACATGCTACGTGCAACGCTCCGAAGGTGTAGCATGCGCTTTCGTGCCTGTCGGCCCTGTGACAGTTCTAGGTCGTGTAGCTGTTCGTGTCTGCTTCGGGCAAACTCCTCAGCTTCAGGATGAAGACTTGATGAAGTACTTCGATAATCTTCCGCAGTGTTTCCTGGCAAGCAAAGCGCTTACAGTTCTAGCTTCCCTGCTTGCCTGTTGAATTGGCTCCGATTGGGCAACTGTGGATGCCTAGGCATGTTCACCGCCTTCCGGCAGCTTGGCTTCAGCTTTGCGGCAGTTCAAACGCTTGGGCCCTGACAGGATTTAGAAAGGCAGAGGCCGTGCCCGGATGCAGTAAAGTTAGTAGCATCATCCCAATACAGATGATATGTTCTCATGCTTGCAACTTCTAGCTTGCTGGCTGCTTGTCAAAATTCAGGTGCTTCACTGGCGACTGTGTGAACGACAAAGGAGAGCGCCCATTACACACCTCCTGGCCCGGTTCTTCGGCTCAACACCGGAGAGTCTAGTTGGCAAGGCCTACGTCGGCCGTGCTACGGACAGCAAGCAAGAAGGGTAATCTAGAGCGACATGTCCCCAAGCGAGGCGGTAAAACAATTGCGGTCATGCTGGTGTTGTTGACAGACAAGGTTGTTTGGATACAAATTCATCCTGCCCTATGTGATCAGCTACATGCTCGTTGCAATGGGCATATTCAATGTCATTCTGGCTGTCTATGCGACATGGCCAGCATTGTTGAAGGTCGTCGCTTTGCGGTTTAAACCCCAGAAGTCCAGCTCAGCCGAAGTCGGGCATTTCCCCATGAGCTGGCAGCATGTTCCCCAGAAGCACGCTGTTCCGCGTCGACACTGGTGCTAAAGCCTACCCTTTGATTACGCTGCAGGTCGACATCACGATGAAGGCTGCCAAGGAAAACGAAGCAGTGACCGCGGAGCAATATGCACGGGAGTCCATCCGGGTGGCGCGAACCACACGCGAGCTCCTCAAGCGTTTTGCATCTGCTTACCGCCTCTTCCACGACATGGAGGATTCCGCTTAAATGGTCATTTATGGCTCTAACATCCTGTTTGTTTTTGAAATAGGGTTATACATGGTTGACATCAGTTCGGGGATGTGCCGTCGGTTCTGGGCTTCGTCTCCATTTTCAAAGTAGTGTCTTGACGAACTGCCGTACGCTGCTCCGGTCGGAGGACGAGAGCGCGGAAGTTTCCCATTTGGAGATTAGCCCAAACAAGACGGTCTTCACGGATGAAGATGTGCACGAAGGTATTGCGATCACTAAAGATCTTTTTCTTCTCGTGATCCAAGACCGCGGCGTGCAGCAGTTGATGGATGAGCTGGACCTGCCGCCGGATCGGGCGAATCTCTTCGAGATTATCGATGCTGATGGCAGTGGAACATTAAGAATTTCCGAGCTGGTGCAGGGTCTCCTCAAGATCCGCGGGGAAATTAGCAAGAGCGATGCCATTGCCGCTCTGTTAGCCACCAAAGCTGTGTACTCCATGTTGGAGGAAATTCGTGAAGAGACTGGGAAGGGTTTGGACGATTTGAAAGACCTGACTCTGCGCAGTGTAAGCTTTCTACATGCGGAACATTCCAAAGCGGCCTCTGCGGACACATCTCACTGTCCTAAACTTCGAGAGCTGGCTCCTGACGTGGACTCTGAGCCATGTTTTCAGCACGATTCTGGCAAGCCTGACCTGCTTCTCCCGAAGGGTTCCGTTTTTCAGGAAGCAGCTGATGTTCAGCTGCGATCTTGCTGAAGTTCCTGGGTTCTTGATACAGAATGTGTTTTTTCTAAAGCCGGAAGCTGCCCTTTTGCCTTGTATATACAATACAGTAAGATGTAATACGATATAGTATGATGCAATATACTAGAAATACTATACGATAATATATATATATATATTTTTATTTATTTGTTTATTTATCTTTTTTATTGTTATTATTATTCGTATATTATATAGAGTTAGGCCCAAGGGGGTTTCTCGATCTGTGCCCCCATCCCTGAAGGAAGACATCGCGTTTTGTGACTCGGGGCGACTGAGTCACCAGAAGTTGCAAGGGGCGTCGGCATTGGCCGCAGTGATCTGGCAACGTATGCTAAAGCAGACAAAATCCCGGAATCCAACCCGAACCCCTGCACCTTCGGCCTCAGCCCTGGTTACCAGTCGGAGTTTTAAGAAACTAGCGGACCCCAACATAAACCATAGACAGCGGGATCCTTCTTACAAGCATCCCCGAAGCCCAGGCTACCAAAAAGCGCCGATCCAGTCCCTGCAAACGCCTTGAGACGATACTGTGAGAGGCACCTCTGAGATTACGAAACCTCGCCTCCCCCACCCCCCCAAAAGCCCCTGAACCTGAAGCCCCTATACCCGAAGCCAAATTCTCTTGTGACGCCCCTTGCGCTATCGACGATGAGGCCCTACAGGCCGAATCTCAGAAGCAGGTAGCAAGATCGAGATGGGTAGTTTTCTCAATCAGCATTCCTTGTTTGGTCCCCACAATTGTACGGCACCCTTGAAAAAAGGGCCCTAAGATGGACCCTCATTTCGAGCACTACCCATATGGTGAGTCTCGGTTTCAGATCAGGTGATCTTCTTGAGCCCGCTAAATGGCGGGCTCGTTTGTATAATTCTCGGCGCTGTAGGCTTCTGACTAACCCTTTTGCCTTGCGGCTCTGTCGCCTTACTTCCTACGGCTACTAGTTCTCTAGCAGCTGTCTTTAGGGTCTTGGTCTTGACAGCTGTCTTCTTGAAAAGAGAACTCTTCTCATGAAGACTTCGTCAGTGCTGAGCCCTATGTCTGAAGGCAAGACGTTCGTGCCATGAACGTGTCACGCGCATGCCGGAGCACAGACGTGACTGAAGAAGGAGGTCGTCTCACAGTACCCAAGGAGCCGAAGGCTTGAGATTTAGTTTGCCTTCCCCCAACTTTGGGGTCCCTCCGGGGAACATCTTGCCGCAGACTCCCTGGCTGAAAGCTTGCTGCCAGCATCAGCGTCACGGTGAATGCTCATGCACATGGTGTGTACGTATATCAACCTATCTAACTCGACCTATCGATGAATCGATTTATCTATACACACCTATCTATCTATCTGTCTATCTATCCATCCATGTATCTTATCTTTCTACCTCTCTATCTCTCTCCCTCTCTCTGTCTCTCTCTCTCTCTGCTTGCCTGCCTGCCTGCCTGCCTACCTACCTACCCACCTACCTACGTACTAGCTCGCTAGCCAGGTATCAATCTGGCCATCCACCTATCTGTCTATCCATCTATTTAGCAAGCTATCTAGCTATCTAGCTAGCTATCTAGCTAGCTATCTAGCTAGCTATCTAGCTAGCTATCTATCTAGCTAGCTAGCTGCATACATACACGCATACATACGTACATACATACATACATACATGCATACATACATACATACATACATACATTGACATACACATCCACACATACACGCACGCAGACAGCCAGCCAAACAGACAGATGGACGGACAGACAGACAGACATGTTTGTGCATAAGTATGTGCAGGCATGTGTATGACTGTGTCTGTCTGCATATGTGTGTGTGCGCGCTGATAGAGATACCTACGTGCAGGCTGTATATCTATATATACATACATATATATATATACATATATATATACATATATATATATGCATACATGTATCTGCATGCATTCATTAATGTGTGTATGTGTGCCTTCCTGTATAATGTATGTGTGTGAGCATGTGTATGCTCCGGCATTTGATCTTGATTGATCTGTCGCAAGGGCACATAAATGTCTGTCTCTGTGTGTCTGTGTGTATGTATGTGTGTGTAGTTATGGCATACTCGGCCAATCTGTTGTTCAGTAGCCGTTGGTCAGCTTGTCTTAATCATAGTAATATGTAGCGAGTATGCCACACATCGGCGAATCCGGCGTTTGCTGTGCAGCAAGAGCTGGGCGTTCTCGCTTTCCTTTGGACATGCAGTGGTCGAAACTTGCGTGTGCTCCGATTGTCGCAGTCTTGAACGACCAAAAGCAGCAGTGCGGGTTCGGAACCTGAACTCAGTGAAGCACTAGACTTGCTGACTCTCATGATTGTCATGTTTCTCTTCAGTTCATGCATTCCTGTTACTCCAGTTTATTTGTGGGGCTGCATGCTCCTCTAGTGTCGGATGGTACAGTAGCACAACCTGGAACATGCATAGGTTAAGCTGGTTGTGGGCTATTCTTTGAGACCTTGCCAGGGCACGGGATACCTTTCATCATTCTGTGAGAACCATGTTCCTGGAAACCACCCACGTTTTCCGAAGCTTTGGCTAAGGTTGCTCAGATTTGAAGTCTGATTCGTTCGCGTTGTTTGTCACAGAGATGCTGGCAGATAGTTGGCAACAGGGCCGCGGTCCTGTTAGAACAGGGCGTTTGAAATTAGGAATTTGATGTCCCGGCATGGCAGACATCTCTCAGCGTCAGCTCAACGATCTAGGTTCCGGTTTCAGAGCAGTGAGGTTGGTCTCGTTGCATTTGCAGAGAACCTGGTCTTCTGGGACGCAGAGCCAAATCGCAATCTCTTGCCTAGCTGAGGTTTGGCAGTACGCCATGGAAAGCAGCTTGGCCAAAAGGTCACATGTGGCTCCGGGCTCTTCAAACCCTCACGCAAGCAGAGCGTACTGCCTTCAGTCGGCAAAAGTAGTGAATTGAAAGTGCAACTCAGTGCTGTGATATTGATATAGAGGAAGAAGCAAGGAAAGCCTTGCAGAAAGAGCGAGAAAGGGTCCCGACAACGCAATGGTTTCAGCTTTGCATTGTCCTTTTACTTTTACATTTCTTCTCACCCCCAGGCCCGCGTGAAGAAGTGCCCTTGCCAATCTTGAATCTTGACGATTTCAGAACAACAGCGTTCTTGTCCTGCTCCCAGTGCTTCAAACCTCAAGACGATGTACTTGGATTCCAGCATCCCGTCTATATGATAACATACCAAAGTGTACTGTTATATACTATCTTATACTGTTATGTTCTTTGATATGCCATACTGTACTGTAATATACTAGATGATAGGATTTTTATGTTGAGGTGTGCCCAGCGGAGACGCAGACGCCGACTTCTGGCTCGGTCTGCGGAAGCAGTTTCCTGGAGTTCCCCAAGCAGCTGTGGAGCTGCCACGGACTTGGTAAGAGTATAATTTTGTAATATAATATATAATAGAACTGAATAGAGTTGAATATAATATATAATGAGGGTTTAGAGTTTAGGGTTTAATTAGGGAGTTGTCGCGATGTTTTGGGTGTTCTTTGAGATGTGTGATCCTACAGGGTCCTAGGGCTCCACAGCTTGTGTTTCTGCAATGTTGAATTCCGCATGATCGGGACATCCTTACCCTTCAGAAGACGGTCTGTGTAGAGTAGACAAGAAGTGCAGCTCTAGTCCTTCCCCATGCTTGCTCAAAGGCGCTAAGGCTTCTTTGTTGTTTCATCGAGGGTTTATTGGAGGTTGCCGGACGTTAGAGCTGTTCGTCGGCATGTACATACATAGTAACTAAATATTTCTTTTATATAGTACAATATAATATAATGTAATGTGAAATATTATAATATAGTATAACATGATATAATACCATACAGCATAATATGATATAATGTAACGTAAAATATTAGAGTATAACATATAATCTCACATCATATCATACAATGTCATATAATATCATACAGATTCATATTTTTCATATAATTTCATAAAATACCATATGATATCATATCCTATCATGAAATATGATGACATACATATAATATAATACTATATACTTTACTAAAATATATTATAGTTTAAAATTGCTGTTAATATGAATATTGATATAATATATTATAATATAATAGAATCTCGTATGACATAACATAATATAACATAACATAGTATAATGAAACCTAAACCCTAAACCCTAAACCCACACATAGTACAATATAACATAACATAGTATAATCTAGTATAATATAACAAGATAAAATATAGTATAGTATGATAGAATAGAATTGAATAATAGCATGATATAATATAACAAATGTAATGAAATGTAACATTATATATATACACATACATACATACATGCATATACATATATATATATATACACAGCTAGATTGGTATGTATGTATGTATGCACCTATTTGTTTTCATCTGTATGTAAGTTGTACGTTGCATATGGCATATTGTACAGTATGTACTCCATATAGTGCATTCCGTATAGTACAAAAGTGGTGAGTACATATTATGTAAGACTATATGTTTGCTACATATATATATACACATGCATGTGTAGATTACATGTGATAAATCATAGGTTCTATGTCATATACTACATGCGGTGTGCTATCTTGATAAACTGTGCACTGTATACGATACATTTCATGTTGTATGTTTCATGCTCTTTGTTTTAGTATGCTGTAGTATATTGTTCTATACTGGTAGATCATGCTTCGTCATGTCATATTACATCATAATACTAATGTATAGGGAATCCCAGCACTATTTGGCCTTAACCCGGTTTCCAAGTTTTTGGGGGCTACTACAATGCCTCGCAGCGAGTATGGATATTATAGAAGATGGTGCATTCAACGGGTCTCGTTAGTTTGACTAGTTGCTTTAGGAATGAATAGAACATTACGAAACAGTCTAGAAAGTGTGAGCAACGCTCTTCTTTGTGTGTATGTGTGTATATTGCAATCTGGAAAATGCAGAGGCTGATGCGTCGCTTCGCGCGCTGCACGTCCAGGGTGCAAAGCTGGCACAGCAAAGCCGCGCGGGGCGAGGGTGACTCCTCTGAATTAAACTATACTCTAGGGCCAACTGCAATATCCGATAGTACACTATAATATACTGGGTTATCAGGGTTTCGGGCTCCGCCTTTCTGGCATAGAGAAACAAGCAAGCCGTTTCCAGTCGAGGTTCTGGACGAGGCCACACATGACAAGATGGTTCAATACATTGCACAGTGAAGGTAGACAGGCACGCACGCACATCCGCAGAGCGAAATCTACATGGGAAGTAGGCCTGGGAGTTTTCAGCAAGGACTGCGCTCCTGCAGTGCTCTTCAGAGAGTCAGATTTGCTAACCAAGCCCAGGCATACTACGTGTCTACATGCCTGTATATATATATACATACATACATACATACATACATACTACATAGATATGTATAGGTATGTGCATGCATGTATATATATATATATACACATATACATATATACACATACACATATATATACATATATATATATATATGCGTGTGCATGCACACATGTAGGATACGATGTTGTTGTTATCCGTATTTGATGAGGAAACCGTGCTCTGTTGGCCATCCATTTCGTCGAGACACCTTGACACCATGAATGCTGCTGTGACGACGCGTTGATGACGGCTTACCAAAAGCACGAGTGGTCAGGGGTAGCTATATTTCGGAAAAGATGGAAAGAGTACGGGGCGGCTCCGCGTTTCTGGGTGCAGCCATCTCGGGGTCTCCTGGTGGTCGTCATGGCCGCTGTGGTGCTCTATCATTGTTTGGGGATGCCCAATATGCAGGGGTTCCTCGTCTCCCGCTCTGGTTTTGCGACCTTCGGAGTTCGGAGACATCAGCGAGACTCCAGTACCAATAGCTGAGAGGGTGCTGGCCAAGCCGCCGCAGTACATCACCTACAGCCGGACTGGGAAAGTGTAAGCTTCGCGCTCTTTCGGTGTGAGTGCACCTGCAGTCTTCATCGTGAGTATCAGCGGCACCACGGTAAATTCCGGGGTATCTTTTGCGCTCACTCACGATGAAGACGATTGTTGCAGCTGAACGTATTTGGGAGGGTATGCGTGACCGCACGCTGCTTATCATGCCCGGGCCCGAGCTGGTACCAAAACGCGATCCGGGCCAGCGGAACTTTGAGCTGCATGGCTTATCGAAGTCTCGCAGGTTCACGCCTGCTGTTCCAAGAGACTTCGGTGCAGCCACGTCTGAAGGCGATCGAACACTTTGAGAGCCACGTAGCGCATCCCCCACATCGAGCAAAGGAGAAGCTCACTATTACGCAAACCCAGGTAGCGACAACGTTTACATGCAAAACCTCTGCCTGGCATTGGGCACCTGTGTATGGCCCAAAAGCAGAACAGTGTTGAGCAAGTGTTCGGGAACACCGAGTGCTCGCTAAATTGCGAGCAGACCCTCACTCCAGCTCCTCTCCCTCATCTGGTGACACACAGGCAAGTTGGTCCTCGAACTTCAAGACGGCCAATGCATTGAGCTGCTCGGCCTGAGACCTATCCTGTCTTACGGATACCTCCAATGTCGGATGCCAATAGGGGTACTGTTATTGTTGCTGTGCATCGCTTGTTGCTCTTTGTCAGTCATGTTGGTTCCAAAACACCGGAGTCGTGTCAGAAGCGGCGACGTGTTCCAGAATCTGGATTCGTGATTAAATGTCCCATCTGGCCCATCTGTGGCTTCGCGCAAGATGTGGTTCAGGACCGTCATCATCGAGCATGGTGGTCCGAAGCCTCGAGCAACCGCTCCTTGCTTGCAGTGCTGCAGGTAGAGACCATGGTGCAGACCTGTTTCCGACGCAGGCAGACACCCACGCATGTAAAGACAAACGCGGACACTCAAGCCAGCATGCAGAGCTCCCTCCCTCCCCTCCCTCCCTCCCTCCCGCCCGCCCTCCATCCCTCCCCCCCACTCTTTCTGTCTCACGTACAGATACACGCATAAGTGGGGTTACTTTAAGTCACGACGCCTTGTTTGAATTTAGGTGCACACGTGTGGGGACGCCATTCCAGAACAGTCCTGCCCCTTCCGGCTTTGCTATAGTTTCTTACCCAGACTCGTTCGGCATCTTTTCCATCCACGCGCGAGCAAACATGAGTTTACAGCGACCTTATTAAAGGTACGTCCATGCTTCTCAGCCGGACTCGCTAAGAATGGTTTGTCCGCTGTGTACACACAGGGAGGTACAACAGGTAGGTCCATGCAAGCCCATTATTTTGCAGGTGTTGGGGAATGATGTCCAAAAGAAAACCTGCGCTTGACACTGGAAATCCTAGTTTCGCCACGGAGAGCATGCACACTCGGGAACTCGTTTCGTGACGGTGGGTGCGACGCGACCTTAGGCTTTCTCGCGTGACAAGGCGGTGCCACGACTTCGTGGGCGATACATCTGAAACCACCTCTTGTATCATATCACATCCATAATATGTCAACTGCTGTATCACTTGGGTGTTTCGAGTCGCGAGGAGCATTGCCATGGGGAATGTTCCGAAGTCCGATGCAGCACAACAGCAAGCGCCGGCTATATGGCATATCTTGACCCTGTTGTAGCACAAGCGCAGAGGTTGCCACTCAAGGTGAGATCATCTTGTATCAGATAGTTGTACTGGCACGAGGCAGCGCCATTGCTCACACTGTAGCCTTTCATCTTTGAGGTTTGTGTCTCCAGCCAGATCGGCTGCAAAATGGGCTGCCGCTTCTGTGCCACAGGAGCGAGCCTGGGAATGATGGGGGTCAAGTTCACCCGCCCAAATTGGATCCAGGCATCTAGCCGAATCCCAGTCGGTAGGAGCTGTACAACAGAAACTTTAGATAATTTCGCGGTGACCTTCCTGCTTCCGAAAGGCACCATGGGTCTGCGAGCACAGCTGCACCTTGGCAAGGCTGAACTGATTCCTTGTAAGTCGAGGTAAAGCACGCAATTTGATAGTGGACGCTCCAAGGCATGCTGGCGAGATTTTGGAGCAGTTACTTCATGCCCCTTGCTGCAGAAGAATATTTGACCAATTACCCTTGAGGGTTCGCGCGGCGAATTTGGCTCCATTACTGCGAAGCCTACTGTACTCCAGTCGCCCGCCAGAGGCCAAGCAGTACGCAAGCACGTTCCTCAGTACAAGATGCATCGATGGTGTCTAGGGTTCTCGGAATGATTATCGTGCGATTGCTGGAGGTCCTACTGCGCCCATCCGAAACGCTCGGAGCTCAGAATGAAATGGGACTGAAGGGAGATCCTGGATGCTACCGGGAATATGTGATTGAAGAACTTGCACAACAATCGGACGCTGCAGTGTTTGTGTTTGCTTTTGAGCTGTGGTGAACAAGGTTGTGTTCATGGGCATGGGTGAGCCGCTCGACAACTACCCCGCTGTTCTGGGGGCGCTGAAGGTGCGGTACATTCTTGTACCGTTGTCCGTCCAGCGAAAATCACATTACACGAATCGTCGAAGTGTGTGATCAACTTGTTTCAGCAAATTCCAAATTCGCAAATACAACTATAAAGCACAACACACCATGGTGGCTCCCTACAGTCGCAATTGAAGCAGCATCCTCGCCGCCAATGGCCTCTTTGATGGCTTATGGGATGGTGGTCGAGGAAGTTGCAAGCCCGTGGTGTGGTTGTAGTGGTAGATGTGTGTGCTGGTGCTGGTGCTGGTGGCATCATCGTACATGTTCGTAGTAGTCGTAGAAGTAGCAAGTATATGTAGCAGATTGCCTGTGTGGTCGTAGCCGTAGCAGCAATGCAGGATAAGTGGAGGAATAGCTCTTGTACCTATGATGGCAAGCCAGGCGTTAACCATCGGCAGCCGTGCATTTGGTCTTGCCTTGAAGCCACTCGGCTTAGGCTTGCTCTAGGCGATAATCAAGAGACTTCTTGCGATGCTCATGGACGTTCATTGTTTTGTCAGGCGTAGTGAATGACCGGCAGTCTTAAATGACAACGGCTTCGACGCTGGATGGTGGTTCTTGGTTCACGTTTCACTACTTCGGCACTGTCAGGTTGTTTTGCTCTTCGGTCTTAGACCTCGGGCATCTGTTCAGCATGCCGTAATCGCTGCTGGGGCTTGAAGTTCTTGCAGGGTGCCTTCGCTGCTTAATTCCCGAGGAATGTGACGGTGTCAACTGTTGGAGTTCCTGGGAAAATCCGCCAGCTGGCCGCTGACTGCCCGGCCGCCAACCTGGCGCTCTCACTGCATGCGCCGATGCAGGAGAACCTCTGGGGAGTGCTTCGTGCAACCGAGATTTGTTGGGCCTTGTTTGAGGACCTTCGGAGCACAATCGTACCGAGTGCAACCAGCAACAAGCTCGATGCACTTCTGCGCGAGGCACGAGATCTCCAGCAACAGCGAGAGTGCAACTTAAGCTGCGAACCACGTAAACTTCATTTCTGCCGCGAGGTGGATGAATATGGTGCCTTGACGGGCAACAAGGTCCGCTGTTGTTCCGATGAGTGGCTCGCTGCGAAATGCCTCTCGAGGATCAGCTGTTCGCTAGAACCACCAGGAACTGCAAAAGATCTTTTAGGCCCGAAGCCTTTCCTGTCTAGCTTAGACGCGATCTCTCAAAAACTGCTTGCTGCTAGATAGTCCCAACAAGATCCCGGCAGTGCTCTGCACAGTCCGCAGGTCATGATGGAGTACATCCTGATCGAGGGTGTGAACACGTCTGCAGAAACGGCGCATGCTTTGGGCTCTTTGCTGGCCCGCCAGCGAGCACTCGTCATGCTCAACCTGATCCCCTACAATCCAACGGCCACTGGGCCAAGGTAGAAGGCACAAGTTGGACAAGCCATCAAGGGCCCCACACTTTCTTTTCTTGTTACTGCTTTCCGACTTCGACGTGTGGATCCCTTTTGTGTTGATTATCCTTCTTCTCATCTTGCTCAGGCGAGTGGTGATGGGAATGGGTACCAAGCTCCGACAGACGTTTCTCGGTTGCCATAAATGGATGGCCTTCCTGTGACTATCAAAGCCTCGCACCGACCGGGAACGGCAGTTCAGTGTGGGTCGAGCCTGAAAAGTTTGTATCTTCGTAATGCTTGGTATGTCGAGACTTCGACACCAATGCCACAGGAATTCCAAGCGTGCTATTTGATCTTTCAGCAGCTTGTGCAGAGCAGCATCAGCTGCGATAGCTCAGGCGGCCTGCAAGGTGTTCCGCAATATTGTTGCGGAGTACCGTCGATGCTGCGATGCTCCAGGAAGTGCCAGTGTCCTGTTCTGCAACTCCAGTCGTCTGACTGTCTGCCGAGTTTCCTTAATTACGCATAGGACGGTTTGGCCTTTTCTGCGGTATTACGGTATGCTGTCCATGTGCTGAGGGCAAGAATGCTAAAGGGCCCCTTCAACCCATACTGTTTGCTGCAGCTGCCCGCGAGGTATCGCAGATGCACAGGCGCACTGGTCGCAGTGGAGACGTTCGATACGGCAACGTGGTATCTCGCGATCTTGACTCTCCTTCCCGTCAGGCGGGCGCCCCGCTGCTGTGCACCATTCGCTGGAGCACTGTACCTGGCCAGGCTGTGGAACTCGGACGCTGGGTTGTGGTACCTTCCAAAGAACACTTAGAGTTTGCAACTAGACATGCGCTCACCAAAATAGGCTGACCGGTGTTGGGGGCTTCAAGTGTTGGGCACTTTGCTGGTAAAAAAGCAGTAGTACGAAGAAGCTGCGAGCCTCGAGGCGCAGCTGGCAGCCTGCGGACAGCTGGCTCTGGAGTCGGCAAAGCCCGCAGCGGCCTCAATGGAGTGCAGAGGGAGAACGTCGATAGCAAAGTTGTGTCAAGGATTCCGAAGCATGGCCAGGTCTCAGGCTCCTGGGGATCCTTGTCCAGCTTTCGGGAGTATAGTGGGTCTGGGATTCGCGTTTGATGCGAGCAGCTGGTCACTGATGCAGCTGCAGGCCACACCCGTGCAGCTGCATGACATCGAGGACATGCCGCTCGCGAGCATTGCGAGGCCAGCTGGGTAGGTGCACGACGGTGCAAGTTCCAACTAGGACATGCATCATGAACGACGGCGCCGTGTGTTTAAGTCGCCTCCTGGCAATGTGGCGCTTTTGCTACCTCCGAAGCGCAAGCAGCAGACTGCTCTGCTGAGTCATGATGCTGTCTGTCCCTGATGGAGGAAAGTGGTGAAGCAAGCGCCACTGCCTCCACTCGTCGACGGCCTTCTGTGGCTGCTAGCTGCAGTTACTGGCACAGGCGGGTGGCAAGTTGCTGCAAAGTGTCCAGAGTGGCTACCCCTGTAGAGGCGCAGCTTTAAAGAGAGGTGTGGATACTGGGCTTCACATGATAAAAACTCGTAATCTAAGTCCTTCTACCTAGCTCTTCCAGGCGCCATCTGCTGGATCTTCGTCCGCAGCCACAAAAAGACGCCCTTGTGATGTTGCCGTGCGATGCCGCCTTCGCATCATGCGGCAGGGTGTCTTCTTCAAACGTATGCGTATTGCCAACGTTGTATGTCGAGCTTGCTTGGGCCCAGCTCAGAGGACATGGACAAAGTAAACTCAGCTGACAGACCCAACCAACCATTTTAAGTGTCTTAAGACCCTCTCAGGAGAGGTGCAACAGCTTGAGAGCATGCCAGTGCGACCACCATGGAGGGCATGCAAACTGCAGCCAGGCCATCATTCTGCATTCGTCGTCATCGAAGACCCTTTTCCACTGTAGACATTTGTGTTTTAAGAGGGCCATTACTGTAGTACAGTGACCGTTTCAATATACGGGTACAGTAGAAACAGTGGAAGATCCGCAGCAGTTCATGACAGCTCTGCTTTACTTGGATGATGCTTCTATCCTGCATGTGTTCCTGAGGAGCAATGTCGAGATACTAGTTGTGAGATATTCCTACGATATGCTCGTGGTGGTGGTGGTGGTGGTGGTGGTGGTGTGATGGTGGTGATGCTGGAAGTGCTAGTGGTAGCAGTGACGGTAGTAGCAGTATTGGTAGTACCAGTGACAGTAGTAGCAGTAGCAGTAGCCTAGGCGTCAGTAGTAGGAGTAGGAGTAGTCGTCGTAGTAGTCGTCGTAGTAGTAGTAGTAGTAGTAGTAGCAGTAGTAGCAGTAGTAGCAGTAGTAGCCGTAGTAGCAGTAGTAGTAGCAGCAGCAGCAGGAGCAGCAGGAGTAGTAGCAGCAGCAGCAGCAGCAACAGCAGCAGCAGCAGCAGCAGTAGTAGTCGTGGTGGTGGTGGTAGAAGTAGAAGTAGAAGTAGTAGTAGTAGTAGTAGTAGTAGTAGTAGTAGGAGCAGGAATAAAATAGGAGTAGGAGTGGGAGTGGGAGTTGGAGCAGTAGAAGTCGTAGGACTAGGACTAGGCCTAGGAGAAGGCGTGGTAGCGAGAGTGGGGTAGCTACGAATCGTAGCTTAATAACGTACTAGCTACTACGCCTGGAATGTCGCCGGTGCTCTTGGTACTTGTCGTTGGTCTTATGCTTCTTCCTACGCGTAACACAGTATTCTAAATACCACCGAAAAACCCCCAAACCCTAAGCCCCTAAACCCTAAGCCCCTAAACCCTAAACCCCCGATAACAGCTGCCATCACTGGAAGAAAGGGACGAATAAGCAGGCACCGGGCCGAAGACATCACCAAAGAGTGTTTGGAGCTCAAGGCTCGGTTCTGGAGTTCGGCTGCCTTAGTCATATCATGTCATGCGCCATATGTTGTTTTACATTATCTGATCTGGTCTAATCTAACCTAAACAAGTGTAGTCTAATCTAATCTAAAACTGTTTAGTATCAAGGGCACTTTCGGGGTCTTTAGAGCGCTTGGACTTCAAGCTGCTGTGGGATTTAAAGGTTGGCTTCAGGGTTTCCCAGACAGTGCAACAACTGAAGTTGACCTTTTTGGGGGAGCTGATGCAGCAACGTCTGGATGGCTCTTAAGACAAGCAGCGCCAGCTGCATAGCTCAGACGGGCAAGACACAGGATCAACCCCGAAGGTAACGACGCGGGATGAACCCCGAAGAAGCTGCTCCTTGCAAGCAACAGGCCCATGTTGGTGGGAAACAGCCGGAGGCCAGATTCCGAGCTGCAGGGAAGCACTCTCTCCCCGCCCTGGTCTTGCCTTTGGCAGCTGAGGTGGTCCGGCGAGACCGTTCCTCTGAGGCCTGCTACCACGGAGGTTGCTGACACGAGTGCAAGGAGGAATCGCTAAGACTCGTTTGCGGAATCTGCGGCGGTGAAACGCATTTGAGCAAGTAGCCGTGAAACCTTGCATAAGCATCGCCGACTGACAGGTCATCGTCAACCTCACGTCCGCAACGGCGCTCCTTCCGGAGGCGAGTTGGGCAGATTGCTTCCACTCGGTTGAGCGCTTCAAAGGTCTAGGGCCAGGGCTTTGGGGCCCTTAGGGTTGAGGGTTCATCCTACGTATTCGAGATCAGATGTGTTTCCACTTACAGAACACTGACAAAGGCAAGGTCAAGATGGCTATGCCGAGCGCTGGAGACCGTTGCAACGGGACAGACACGCAGGGAACTGAGAAGTGTCCAGGGTGCGCACTATAGCAAATGGTGGTAGCCCTCTCGCAGCTTCGCATCTTCGAACGAGGAAGTCCCTGGCAGGACCGATCTGTCTGTCTGTCTGTCTGTCTGTCTGTCTGTCTATATTATGTAGTATATATGTAGATAGTATATATAATATACATAGATAGACCGACATAAATACAGATAGATAGATAGATAGATAAATAGATGATATTGTACATATATACAGATACAGATAATTCCGGATGCAGATACACATGTAGATATGCATGCTCGAATGCTATTCGGAGGACTGGTTGACACATGCATACCACATACCTTTCATTCGCTGGCGGAATCGCGTCGCAGTTAAGATGACTGAGAGTTTGTAGAAGGTGCTGGCTCATGCAGCACTGTAGCATTCATATGCATTCAATAGAATCAATAGAAACATGTCATAGTCAGTGAAGTGAATCCTGGATTTCGCGCAGAAACGAGACGTCTTGCAGCCAGCTCATCTTCAGCTTAGCAGGCCTAGTAGTTCGCGTTTCGTCAGAGGGACCGATTCACACATAGTCTTCAGATTTTGCGCCGCTTGCGTATCCCAGGCCCCAGTGATCTCTTCGACATTTGCAGACATTCGCGCTTCGCGGAAGGTCACTCTCGGGGCTTTGTCTGTTGCTGTCAGATGTTTTTTTGTTGTTTTGGGCCTACTATTGTACTGTACAGCTTTCCGTGATGTGCACTCTACACTTCCTGCTGTACATACGCCTGTCGTAGCGTGTGTCGCGGATTCAGGAGTGCCCTCGTCGATTGCTGCTCAGATGCTCGAGGACTGTATCAGAACTACTTTAGATACATAGCCTCTCAGCCGAGAGTTGTGGGCACAGCTTCTCACAGGACTTACGTCAGCAGTCCAGCCTTTTCCCGGAGAAGCTGAGGAAGGTCGGTTAGTGATGTTATGCGAATATTGTGACAGGATACAGTTGGTAAGCACCGTGACTCGGTCACATCGTATTGAAATGGCATGGATGAAAGCAGTAGCAAGATCTGCAACCGTCGTAGTAGTGGTAGTGAGGGCACAGCCTCACTTCTCTCATATTCATGTACATGAGACCTTGCCTACTATTCCTGCTTCTCCTACTACTACTACTACTACTACCACTAGCACTACTACTACTACCACCACCACCACTACCACTACTACCACTACTACTACTACTACTACTACTACTACTACTACTACGAACTGCTACTACTACTACCACTACTGATACTACT
>CAJNJA010002238.1:195-18267 GCA_905231915.1 Symbiodinium necroappetens | reverse complement strand
GGTTCCTATAAGGGTACTATAAGGGTTATTATGTGAGTAGCTCCACCTGAGATTTATAAAATTTTATGAGGCTTAGGGCCTTTGGCCTTTAGGGCCTTTAGGGTTTATAAGGTTTAGGGTTTAGGGTTAGGGTTTGGGGTTTAGGGTCGAGATTTATTTGGGGTTTTCCGAAAATTAGGGTCCCTTTTTGGGGTCCCTTAAAGGGATCCATAAGGGTTTCTATAAGGTTCCTATAAGGGTTACTATGTGAGGCTTAGGGCCTTTACGGTTTAGGGTTTAGGGTTGAGGGTTTATTTGGGGGTTTTCGAAAATTAGGGTGCTATATTGGTTATTTTGAAAAGGATCTATAAGGGTTTCTTTCAGGGTTTCTACAAGGTTCCTTTTAGGGTACTATAAGGGTTATTTATGAGGCTTAGGGCCTTTAGGGTTTAGGTTACGGGTTTTTTTAAGGTGCTATACTAGGGATTAATAGCAAACACTAGTTTATTTGGGGGTTTCCGAAAATAGGGGACCCTAAATAGTATGATCTTTATAATAAGGACCCCAAAACAAGGTACCCTAATTTTACACCTGAGATTTATTGATGAGGCTTAGGGTTCAGGGTTTAGGGTTTAGAGTTTGGGGTTTAGGGTGTAGGGTTTAGAATTTAGGGTTTTAGGGTTTAGGGTTTAGGGGGGCTCCTTTGAGGGGTTCTGTACAGATACTACCTAAAGCTACCATGACTATAACTCTAAGGCTCTTTCTGAGGGTACTGCAAGAGTACTATAATAATTGTCTGGACTTTGAAGTAATCAGGGAGAGAAAAGGACAGATTGTAATTTCATATAGGTTCCTTTAAGGAACAGGTCCAATAAAAAAAGTATTCAAGTATGGCACTCCAGAACCCAGATAAGGATCCCTTGCAGGGGTTCCTACATCGGTTCCAAGAGACCCCGGTGCCCCACAAAAGGCGCCTACCGTAAATCAGAACGGGCTTGCTATTCTGATTCATAAAACCTCTTCCCTCAGATCTCTGATGCTTCCTATCAGGGGAACACGTATAAGTACGTTTTGGGGCTTATCAAGGCTTCGTTTCTGGTACAAACAAGGAGCGTTAGGTCTTGGGCTTTGGTTGCCTGAAGGGCTTAGGTAGGGTTCTCGTTAGGTTCCTGTGCGGTTCCGTAGGTTTCTCCTAGGCTTCTTAACTGAGAACAAGGTTTATGCAGGCTTTGTCCCCGTCGAGGATACCTGAAAATCCCCAAGCTATTGTCTTGACGGTTAATTCCCTCTGAATAAAGGGTTATAACCTCCATTTTGTAGGTTTGGAACCCTAAACCCTATTTAACCCCCAAACCCCAAACCCTAAAGCCCTAAACACTAGCTGCAGCTCCAGTGAGAGGTTTGGGGGGGTTCCGGGGGCTTCGGACTTAGCGAGTTGCTGGGTGCTTGTGACGGGGTTTAGAGGTTTTTTAGGGGTTTAGGGGTTTTAGGGATTTAGGGGGTTTAAGGGATTTGAGGGGTTTTAGGGTTTAGGGGTTTTAAGGGTTGTAGAATTTTAGGGATTAGGGTTTAGGCGTGTTTGTATTTAAGTTGCTATGATAGGGATCTATAGTAACTAATAGGGTTTCTTTATTTTGGTAACTTAAAGGAAATCCTCTAACAAGAACCCAGGTTGGCTCAAAAAGGCGGGAGCCATCAACAACTGTCAGGCTCGGAGCTGTGATGAAGTTCGGGGGTTTAGGGTAGAAGGGGTTTAGGGTTTAGGGGCTTAGGATGTAGCGGTTTAGGGTTTTAGGGTTTAGGGTCCAGGGGTTCAGGGCTTTAGGGTTTAGGATTTAGGGCTTCGGGAGTGCTAGAGGTGCAGTTTGCGTACTCAGCACTTGCAAGCACCGTCTTCCATATCAGCTTCAACCCCAAGTAGGAACTCCGAAAGGAACGATAGGAACCCTTGAAGGAAGCATTACTTCCCCAGAGAGCCAGAGAACCCAATACCCCTTGATTAAGGAATATATACCTTAAACCATAATTATGAGGGCCCTTATAATTCAAGGTATATCTTCCCTTATTAAGGTGTAAATTGGGTTCTCTGGGTCTGTTCGACCCCATGAACGGTTCGACCCTTGCGGCCGAGAGACGTTCTTGGCTCGGTGCTTCAGCTCGTGGAACTTCTGCTCCAGGGCATCTAGGCCTGTCGAGAATAATGACCCAGAGAGCCCAGTACCCCTTAATTAAGGAATATACCTTAAATTATAGGGGCCTTCACCTTATGATTTAAGGTATATTCCTCAATTGAGGGGTAATTGGGTTCTCCGGGTATATAAGTACAGGAATAATCCGAGGAAGAAGACATCACAACTACTAAGTAGTACCCATAAATAGGAACCATCATGACTATACTCTCCACAAGAGTTCTCACCATGAGATGAATACGTTGTGGAGCCCGAAGTTGAGAGAGCTCCCAGAGAACGCCATACACCTTAATCAAGGAATATACCTTGAATTCTAGGGGACTATGATTTAAGTTAGATGCTTTAATGACGGGGTATTGGGTTCTCTAAACCCCTAAACCCTTTTAGAACCCTGTAGATCCCTTAAAGGAACCCTTAAAGGACCCCTAGAACCCTATTCCTGAATTAAGGGGTATTGGGTTCTCTGGGCTTCTCTGTCCCGAGTTTCTCTATCTGATTTTGGGGGGGATCATTCTCGAAGAGTTCTGGCACCCCGGACCCGAAAACCCAGACCCGAAACCAGTACCCAAAGAAGCCAATACCCCCTCAATTAAGGAATAATACCGTAACCCATAATTATTAAGGCCCCCATAATCTAAGGTATATTCCTTAATTACGGGGCATTGGGTTCTCTGGGCAAGCACCCTAAACCCCAAACCCTAAACCCCTAAACCCTACACCCTAAGCCCCTAAACCCTAAAGCCTAAAGCACTAAAGCACTAAAACCCTAAAACCCTAAACTCGAAAGATCCCTTCAGGGAACCCTCAAAGGCTGAAAAGGGGCTCTCTGGGTTACCCCCTATGAATATACCGTAAATCATTATTGTTTACGGCCCTATAATTTAAGGTATATTCCTTAATTCAGGGGTATTGGGCTCTCTGTGTATCCACTTTCATCTTCAGGGCTCCCTGCCCTGTCTCAAGCTGCCTCTGGTCAGCACAAAAGCACAAAAAACGCTTCGGAGAAGACCCTGAACCCTAAACCCTAAGGGCTTAGGGTTCCCTAAACCCTAAACCCTAAGGGTTTAGGGTTTACCAGGGTTTGGGTTTAGGGTTTAGGGTTTAGGGTAACCTAAACCCTAAACCCTAAGGGTTTAGGGTTTACCAGGGTTTGGCAGGGGGGTATGTGTGTTTTAAGCTGTTTAAACAGTTGCTGTGTAAACGCCGGAATGTTTAAAACCACGGGCCCCGCAGCAGAAGTTGCTTAAACTGTTTAAACGCTTTATAAACGCCAAATGGTTTAAACAAAAAAGTTTAGACACACACACACATGTGTGTGTGTGTGTGAACATCTCTATTCTGAACTGTACCATACACTCACTTCACCTACAACCTTGCTAAAGCAAAGGCCCACACCGAACCCTGTAAAAAATGAGGCGATAACGTACGTTGAAACTCCCAAGGATCTAAATCTTAGACCCCAAGGCACTGACTTCATTTACAACAGTTTTTAAACGGTTCAAAAGGGTTAAATGTTGGAACAGCATCTGAAGGTATGAGAAGCAGTGTCACTGCTGTGGTAAGTTCATATTCAATAAGACTTGGAGCTACTTTGATAGGCGCCTGCTGGAACAAAGAACTACTGCAGGCAGCCAGACAGACAACTGTTGAAACACCAGGCACCCGCGAAATGTTTAAACATGTTCCAACGTGCGAACTCGAAGTCTTTCAACATCTCTAAACATGCCGAACTCCGACCTCTGTTGAAACAGTGTAAACGCCTAGAATGTTTAAACGGTTAAACTCCATAAACCCTAAACCCCTAACCCCTAAACCACTGGGGCCATGGGGTTTACGGAAGAGAACCCCCGGCCCTGCCTTGCATGGAATTCAGATCCACCTTTTTGACTTGGTAGCCATCTGTCGGAGTCGAATGAGACTGGCGCAGCATGAGCGGTTTGGGTTTAGGGTTTAGGGTTTAGGGGGCGCTTTCCTCTCTTACCATGGGGACCCCTAAGGGGGGTAGGGGGCCCTAATACCAGCAATAAGGACCTAATAAGGCCTTTTTTGGAGGTCCCCTACCCCTAAGCGTCCCTATGATCTTACCATGGTGGCACTGGCACTACCTACGCAGGAGCCTCCCATGAAATGCAAGATGCTTCGCCTCAGAGGAGGTTGAGCTGGCGGATTTCTGGGGCATCTAGGTAGAGATTCACGCCCCATCATCGCTAGCAGAATCAGACAAAGGAAGCATTTGAGGCACTTGACCCCTAACGCCCTGAAGCTCCGATCTGGCCTTCAGGTAGCGCACGCGCGTGCGCACTCCGTGGTCCCCGCAGCTGGTGCTGCATTCGGCCCAGCTCTGCCAATCCTCCCAGGAACCTGTCGGAGAGGGAAAGTTTCCATCGCAGTCCAGTGGTGGCTGTCCGATGAAACAGGTGTCATCGGCTTAGAACTTATCGGATTATCCTAGCTTGGCCCTTTAAAGCCGTGGACAAATATGGGTAAATAAGATCCTCTTAGGCCGAACTCAGGGAACAGATTAAAACATACCGACGGCCTCCCTAAGCCATATAAACCCTCATGATAAGAAGGGCTAAACCCTAAACCCTAAGAAGGGCTTTTAAGACATTATCGCAGAAGAAACGACCATTCCACTTCGGTTTGGATCGTCTCGTGGCATCAAAAGAGTTGCTCAGTCATTTCCCAAAGGGTCCTAAGATGTCTTAAGTACCTATCTCTGTCTCTCTCTCTCTCTCTATAAGTATATATATATATGTTATATGTGGTACTGGGTTTAGAGTGTTTAGGTTTAGGGTATAGGTGTATGTATATATATATATACATATACTACTGGGTTTAATCCCTCCAGCCAAAAGTGGCGGCCTGAACAACGTGCTACCCGTGACCCCCTTGACCTTGGTTGGGTAGACTTGAGCTGGCCTGACTAACTTAGAAGAAGGGGTTTGGGGTTTAGGGTTTTTGGGGGGGGTCCGAGGGATTTCGGGCTGGGTGCAGGTCTACGTGAGATTGACTAACTTAGAAGGGCTTTGGGTTATCCGAGGGGGTTTGGGAGTTGGCTGGGTCTGCGGTGCTCTGCGGAGGCCCGGGTTGCGGGTGGGGCCTGAAAAAGCACAGTTAAGAGGCTCACTTAGGAAAACCCAGTGCCACATTGGTCGAAAGTAGCGTTGGCATAGCAGGAATTACTTTTATGGTTTGGGTAAATATCCCTGGCTCCAGGTATGCAAATAGTTCCCACTTTGGGGTCTAAAGTCAGTAAATCTAAATGGGTGGTTGTCCACAAATGACAGTCTCGTTTGGGCTCCCAAATTAGAGGGTGCCTATTAAGAACAGAATTGTACAGAGACCACCAAAATCACCAAAATAGACGATGATTTCAGATTTTGACATGGTACCTACTTTGGGCTATTTTGAGGGTTTTGGGCTCGGGCATCTGGCCTGCGCCTAGACGCTCCTGGATCCTCACGAAAAAACCTCTGAAAGCCTAGCAAACAAAAGAAAAACAGTCGGGCGGCAAAAGGAAGGCGTGTGGCATGCGCGAGGGCAGGCCGCGATCTCCTCTCACTCTGAAAAATGAGGTGAGCGGTCTGGGGCGTTGCGGTGTTAGGGGTTGCCTGAACCCTGTAAAACTTCCCTTGTTTTGGGTTCCGACAAATGATTTCCTTATATGAGTCCGCAAAAAAGGTAGGTTATTCGGGGTCCGGTAGGGGTTTAGGGGTTCAGGATTTCGGGTTTAGGGGTCGGATGGGGCTGTGGCCTTGTGGAACAGTCGGCTGTCAGCTTCATGAGTTCAGTAGTAAACGAGGAGATAATCCGGGCCCTTCCGAACCAGACGTGTTGAATAAAGAGAGAGGCCTGAATAATTACCAATAGAATTCCTTAGTGTTCCTTGCACATGTCTTGTGTTTTATTCTACAACAACCCGCAGATCGCTTGTCCAGATATTAAGGCCCGATATTACTGTCATGTGGACTGCTAGCTGAAGCTTGGCTGACTTCTGAACCCCTCCTAAAAAGTTAAACCTGTATCCTGCTTAATGTAGAAACCAAAAAAAGTTTAAGTCCTAAGAGCCAACCAGAAGAACACCCTAAACCCTAGGCCCTAAACCCTAAAACCCTAAGCCCCAAGCCCTAAACCCCTAAACCCCCTAAACCCTAAAACCCTAAACCCTAAACCCTAAAACCCTGAACCCTAAGCCTTCAGCCCCGAAGCACCTCGGCGAACTTCTGCTCGCAAACCATCCCGCCGCAATCGGCATGGACCTTGACCTCCGCTTCGCAGACTTTCGTTCCGGGTTTAGGGTTTCTTAGGGTTCCTTAAAGGGAACTATAGGGGTTCCTTTAAAGGGTTCTATAAGGGTACTATAGGGGTTTAGGGTTCCGGGTTTAGGGTTTTTTAGGGTTCCGGGTTTAGGGTTTAGGGGGTTTAGGGTTTAGGGTTGAAGGGTTTAAGGGTTAGGGGTTTAAGGGTTTAAGGGTTAGGGGTAGGGATTAGGGTTTTAAGGGTTAGGGGTTAGGGTTCCGGGTTTAGGGTTCCGGGTTTAGGGTTTAAGGGTTTGGGGTTGAGGTTCCGGGTTTAGGTTTTAGGGTTTAGGGTTGAGGGCTTTAGGGTTAGGGGTTAGGGTTTAGGGCTAGGGTTCCGGGTTTAGGGTTTAGTAGTTCGGGTTTAGCGTTCCGGGTTTAGGGTTTAGGGTTTCCATTGTAGTTCCCTTTTGGGGTTTACCTTGTAGGATCCTATAAGAAACCGGCTAAGCCAAAAAAAAGGAGCTAGAATGGAGACTTAAGTAGGATGTTAGGTGTAGGGTGTTAGGGGTTCCGGATACCATGTTCTGGTTAGGGGATTTAATTTAAGCTACCATAATAACATAGAAAACAAATTATTTACTACAGATACCCATTATGGCAACTTAAACAACCCCCTTAACAAGTACCCAGGATAAGTGTCTCGTTGTGAGAAGTTTAAGCATCTACCGGGGAGCCTTCTTATATCCAGCAGGAGGGCCAGGCACCCCAAAATTGAAGAGTTTAAGGTTCAGGGGGTTTAGGGGTTTAGGGTTTAGGGGTTTAGTGGTTTAGGGTTTAGGGTTTAAGGTTTAGGGTTTAGGGGTTTAGGGTTTCAAGACCGGGCCAAAAAAGCAAACCTAAACCCTAAACTCCTAAACCCTCGAAAGCCAAAATCTGCTGCGGATGCCGGCTCCATGCCCAGAAGCTCCAAGACCCGTTAATGAAGGAATATACCTGAAGTCATACTAGGGATCCTGTTATAGTTCAAGGTATACTATCTTAATTAATAAAAATACCTGAAATCATATTAGGGATCCTATTATAGTTTAAGGTATAGTATCTTAATTAAGGGAGTTTGGAGTCTCTAAGTGCAGCCCTGGGACATGGCGGTAGCGCTTTCGCTGGCCGCCGCATTTATCGCAGGCGCCCCACATTTCCTGAGGTGGTCTTGGGGTTTAGGGTTTAGGATTTAGGGTTTTGTAGTTCCATTTTTGGGTTTGACCCATTTCATGTTTAGGATCTTATAAGGTACCCAAAACGGAACTACGATGGAGACTATGTGCGGGATTGAACATTTTCATCGACACCGCATGCGAACGCCGCTAGGCCTGCTTCATTGTGGTGATGCGTGGTAAATGGTGCTCCCAAAACCCAAAACCCTAAACCCTAGTGCATAGGACAAAGAAGCGGGGCGAAGAAACCTCCAGAGATTGCTTACAGCTCTGTCTGTGTAACATCGTGGACAGCTAAATGGAAACAGCTGGATGCCAACCTTCAACGCTGTAGCCTAGCAAGGCTAACTGTACATGAACACATGCCGGCCGAAGACGTGCTGCTGAAAACGAACACTCTCCCTTAAGGGTTCATGTACCCAAATAGTACACAGTTTGCCCCCCCCCCCAAATACCGATACACACATATGCAGTATATACTCCTTGGGTCCTTGGGTACATGGACAGATAAACCCTCAGGCCCTTATGGTACCCTTGTCGAACCCTCATAGAGCCCTTGTGCTGCCCGTACTATGGAAGCCTGATAGCACCCTTGTAGAACCCTTAAAGGAACCCTTTACCCTAAACCCTAAACCCCTAAACCCTAAACCCCTAAACCCTAAACCCTCTTTACTTTGGGCACATGGCTTCGGCCAACCTGACCAATGCCCAGGCGCCCACTCACTCCAGAGGCAATCCACGCGAGTGCAGGTGGGACATGGCTGGAGCGAACACGCCTGGAACAGACGGTTTTAGGGTTCGGGTTCGGGGATCAGGGTTTAGGGTAATCCGTGGCCCTGCTTTTTAGGGTTCCGCGGCCGCGGATTGGTGTCTAGGATACAGCGGCATGTCGATGAACCCCGTTTGTGATAACAGTGCCCTACAAGTTCGGTTCCGCATGTGCAGGTATGAGGAGGAACTCGATGTTGCAAGCGACACGGATCCAAATGCATGCTGCTTGACTTACCCCCTCGGACATGACATGAATGAAGACGAATCATCACCTATATCAGAACGAGGCAGGTGCACCGAAATCAGTAATGAATGCTAAAGCACTCTCCACTGCGACCCCTGCTGCATAATCAAGCATGCTGCATCATGTCCGAAATATCATATCTTCATCTGTGGTTCATTTCTCTCCTTCGCGCAATTGCAGCATCTTAAACCTGGGCCGCCACACCACTGTTGCTACCATATAGTTGCGGTCATCTATGTTCCTGTTTGCCTTGCTAGCGGCTGACGGCTTCAGAGAGTGATTTCTTCACAGGATTTTGCCAACTGCCCTGGCGCCTTCGTCACCACCAGCGATCTATCGCAGTGCTTGCCGGCATTGTGCGGGTTGTTCTGAAGATTCCTTCCCAGATTTACGGCTTGACGGCAAGGCTTCCTCTAAGGGTACTAAAAGGGTACTAAAGGAAGTACGGTGAAGTTAATAGTAATAGGTTCGTAGGGTGTCCTAAACCCTAAACTTCTAAACCCTAAACCCTATAGGGCCTACCCATAGGCTCCTAAGTAGTTCCTTTTTATGGTTTATATTTAGAATCCTACAAGGTAATCCCAAAAACCAACTACTTTGGAGCCTCCGGGTAGTGCTTATATCATCCTGGCCTTTGGCGGATCCTCTGTCCGGCGCCGCAGGTAACGGAACAGACGCCCCACTGCTGCCACATGCTGACCTCCGTTGCTCGGCTTCAAGAGGCTTTTGTTTTTTGAGGGTTTAGGGTTTAGGGAGGTTTAGGGTGCAGGGGTTTACGGTTTAGGGTCCAGTCTAGGGACTTTTGACCCAGAGCTTTCAGTTTTAAGGAATGAAATCTCAAAACGGGGGGTGGTGCTGATGTTTGGGGAATCTTTAACACCACGTTTTTGATAATCATGAAGTTTGGACTCGGCTATGGCTCACTCTCGTGAGACAGACGTCAGATCCTGTCACACTGGAACGGACACCCAAACCCACGGATACATACTTAGCCTCATGGCGCACCATCTCCCTGTCTGTCTATCTATATATAACATGCATACATGCATGCATGCATGCATGCATGCATGCATGCATGCATACATACATAGTAGCGTTATCGTTTGCAGGGATGACCTGGCAGTCCACCGGAACGCCACCGCCGCAACTCGGATCATCGTTGCCTTGGCCAAGCGCAATTGATGTAAGGGCCTTGAGGCATTCAAAACTAGCATAGAGTTTCCCTAAACCCTAAACAGTTTGGGCTTGTGGGATGCTATACCACGGTGTATACATTCAGTGAACCCCTAAGGAATACGTTGAAGTTGGTAAGTGTTTGGGGGATGCTATGCTGTACTATAGTGCGCATATCAAGGAATGAATCCTTAAGGAATAATGTTGGTAACTAACTATCCCTCGGGGAGCAGCTGACCCGTATCAGCAGGGGCCCTATACCCTGCTAGGATGAAACCCTATATGGCATATGAACCTTCTACTCTTTTTGGGTTCTTTTCGTGCTGGAATCTTCCGCACCCCTAAACCCTTTTGAATCCATATAGCTAATGTAGCCCTTCTAGGAATCCTTAAGTAAACACAAGACAGTTTTGGTAGTCATTTAGGCCCCTCTGTGACAAGCTGATGCTTTGTCTGGTAATTGCTCATTGAAAGCGTGGTCTTAATCCTATAGACCTCAGGGAAACCCTGGCCGAAACCTAAAATGCCTGGAAACATAAGAGCTTGCAAGCGCCATCTTGGAACAACCAAAAGAGCACAGCACTGGCCTGAATCAGAAAAACCCAACCCTAAACCGCCTAAATCTCATACAACCCAAGCCCTACACCTTAACCTGAACCCGGGCCCAAGACTAGCAGACCAACCCCCTGAAAGTCCCCCTAAACCCTACACCTTACACCCTTCAAGTCTCAGAGCCAAAGAGCATGGGGAGGTTTGCTTCAGTGCACCCTCGCACCATCGGCCGTTCTCCTGGGTTTAGGGTTTAGGGGTGCTTGGATCCAGGTACTCGGTGGCAGAATGCCACTTCTTCCTGCCTGTCCTATCCTAGGGTAAGTAAAGGTGAACCTTTGGGATCATATGGGGATCATAGCACCCTAAAAGGGTTAAAGGTTACCTACTCTACTACTAGGTTTACTGGCAACATGCAGCTGGGCACGCTTCCCGATCCCCACAGCCTCAGAGCCACCACCGAAGTGCCTCCAAGATCTTGCACCCGCAATCCCTCATCGGCCAAAGCCTGAAGTCTGAAACCTGAAGCCATCCCTTAACCCCCAACAACATTGCGAAACTCTGAAACCTTAAACCATCCTATACCCTATGAATTCTATACCCTAAACCCTCATCCCTTGCAACCTGGCCTTGCCATGCACGGCGATGACGCGCGCACGCCTTGCGACCAGGGGAGCTGAGAGTTGACTGTAAGGAGTTTGGTACAAAGGCGATTCGAGTATAAATCCTGCATTACCCATAATTAGGAAGGAGCTTCCCATAATTTCCATTAAGGTAATCCAGGAATTGTAACATCAACAGTTTTCTCTGGAGCCTGAAAAATACTGTAGAATAGGGTCTGGGGTATCTTGCACTACAAGCACAATGGAGCCACAAAGGGGTACTGCTGCTATGATTTACCTACAGGCTCCATTGTAGTTCCGTGTTGTGGTTACCTAATAGGTAAACGCCATACCTTATACGCCTGAAACTTCCCCGTACGAAGGATCTCTGCTGCCCTAGACCCAAAACCTGAAAGCCCAAACATGTAGGGTCTAGGGTTTAGGCAAAACCTAATTTTTCTTATCTTCTAAACTTTAAGACTCTGAAGCCTAAAAGCTTTCCCCGAAACGCCGTAAGCCCAAAATTATTCTCTCGACACCTCTTGATGCCAGCACGAGGACTATGGATGTAGATCCCGGTCCCATAATAGAAACACTGAAGAACTCATACTGGATCCCTTGAAGGATCCCTTAAAGGAGCCCTGAAAGGATCCATTCAAGGAGCGCGAAAAGGATCCCTTAAAGGATCCTTCAAAGGAGCTCTTGTAGGGAACCCAAAACCCACCGCTTGATCCCGGCAGAAGGACTATAGCTATAGATCCCAGAAAGTTAGTACCGATTCGAGTCGATGTTATTTTTTATGGAGCCTGGATAATACTTTAACCACCTGTGACCTCTTGATGCCAGCACAAGGAGCCCTAAACCCTAAAACCCTAAAACCCGAAACCCTGAAACCCTGATACCATGAACCCTGAAACCCTAAACCCTGAAACCCTAAAACCCTAAAACCGCTAAAAGCCCTAAACCCTTCGCTTGGTGACCTCTTGATGCCAGCACAGGGAGCCCTAAACCCTAACACCCTGAAACCCTAACACCCTGAAGCCCTAAACCCTGAAACCCTAAACCCTAAAACCCTAAAACCCCTCAAGCCCTTCGCTTGGTGACCTCTTGATGCCAGCACAAGGAGTGGTACAGCCACTCCAGGGCTGCCACTGGCCGAAGACCTCACAGTGGTGGGATCTAATCTCGGGACTTAAAGGGAGAGAAGAGGGGTTTCTTTATGGGGCTCTTTTATGGGGTTAAGGTGCTTGGGACTTGGGGTTTATGTTGGGGTTTAGAGGCTTTTAGGATTTAGGGTTTGGTCGGGTTAAGGTGGAAAGCACGGAATCAAAAACAAATGATCTTGCAAAAAGGCAAACCATTAGCCCCGAAGGGGGCTGACGTCGCTCAAGCCGGGTCAGCAACATAAACCCAAAATCCTAAGCTCCGGAACCCTAAACCCTAAACCCTAAGCCCCGGAATCCTAAACCCTAAACCCTGAGCCCCGAACCCTAAACTCACCCCGATCTAAGGTCAGCTGAGAGAATTTGTCTTGGACCAAGGATCGGGCTTCAAGAAGACTAGAGGGGCCTGAACAAATGGAATAGGGGAGCTACTGGGTGGGTTTAGGGTTTAGGGTTTTGCGAGATATTGGCTCGGTTAGTGGTAGACTGGTGGTATTAGCACCCAGAACTGGCAACGGTAGCCGGGGGACGCGTAATCGATTAACACATGGGCTCTCAGGGAAAACCATCCCCAAACCCTAACCCTAAGGGTCCAAAGGACCTAATAATTAGGTACTTGGGTTTAGGATAGTAGTTTTGTAGGTTAGTACTTGGGAGAGTATATGATTATTAGGTACTTGGACCCTTAGGGTAAACCCTAAAGCCAAGCCCTGGTTCCGAACCCTTCTCTGTCGGGCCTCTCACGCATCCACGGACGCAAACCCAACAATACCAGAAAGAGGCCAGAAAAAGGCCTCCCAACGCAGTTCTTCCGAAGTCAGTATTCGCAAGGAGCCTGGAAATCCTAAGCCCTGAACCCTAAACTGACATCGCCAGGCAAGGCACACAGTCGACGTTCGGCCCACAAGAGACATGGGCATTGCAGGAGGCGTGCTCCATAGACATGCCTGGTTTGTTCTTGGAGGCCCTTGCACAAAACTATGATACTTTTTAAATTCGGCTATGAGTCAACGAATTCTGCAATTAAATACTTTCGTTCCTGCGTAAGAATATACTAGACTGAAATTAAACATTCTGCCCAACAGCACGGCCAAGATACCAATTGGTGGCTTGCCGCACTCATTGGCCTGCGCTGCATGCTTAGAACCCACTAGGGTCCTAAGTACCTTATTGGTGGATACTTACCCAAACCATAATAGCAATTCCTACTTAACAAACCCTACTTCTGCACAGGTACTTAGCACCCTCTGGGAACGGCGGCTCGTGACTTCAGCCAGGGCATTGTTATGGACGTTTGAGGATGCAATGCTCCGACTTTGAAACCGCTGGAAGAAGAAGATGATGCTGATGATTATTTTCAGCTATTCAACAGCTTTAAGATTTCAGAACCAAAACCCCCAATCCAATCTCCCTATCTGAACACGGCCCTCGACGCTCTCATCGCACGACTACGGGTGCCTGGCGGCGGAGCTTTCGTGAGCGCCACGTAATGCCGCCGTCGCAGCTCTTGGTGCAGGCCTTAGGCATGCCATCTGAGAGCTGGACAAGTGAAAATCGTTGCATCGGCAGTGCATGCCGAGTGTTCGGCTGTCAACGGCTGCAAACTCTCAAGGATGCTCGGATCCAAATCGAACCATTGCAGGACGAAATATTGTTATGCCGCCCGATGTCTGTCATCGTGCAGCATTAAAGTTTTCCTCGACGCACGCTACCCTAATTCCTAGAGCCCTAAAAGCCCTAAAACCCTAAAGCCCTAAAAAAACCCCTACCCCCAAAACCCCAAAAACCCTGAAACCCCCAAAATCCTAAACCCCCCCCCTACAACCCCCCAAAAGCCCTAAAGCCCCGACCTCAAGGCTGAATTCACCAAACGGGACGAAGCCAGGCGCCATCCAAGGCCCACGAGGAGACCCAGAGAGCCTAATACCCCCTAATTAAGGAATATACCTTCAAGTATAGGGGCCTTAATATTTAAGGGTTTAGGTTTTAGGGTTTATAATTAAGGAATATACCTTAAAGTATAGAGGCCTTAATATTATGATTTAAGGTATATTCCTTAATTAAGGGGTACTGGGTTCTCTGGGGAGTACCCGGATTTCCCCAACAAAGGGAGCTTAGGGTTTAGGGAGGAGGAGCTTATGGTTTAGGAGCTTAGGGTTTAGGAGCTTAGGGTTTAGGGTTTAGGGTCTAGGGTTTAGGGCTTAGGGGTTTCAGGGTTTAGGGGGTAGGATTCACGGTTTAGGGCTTGGGGAGGGCTAATAGAAGTTAACAAGGAAATGCTGGTCACAGAAAGAAGAAGATTGCTTACCCAACAACCCTTAAACGAGCTCTTGAGCTCTTTTTGCCTTGGCACCTCCCAAGAAGTCCACTCGCTCCATAATGCATCGATGCAGTCGCCTGATATGCCATGCCGGTCGTGCAAGGCATGCTGGAAGCTTGAGGGTTTAGGGTTGAGGGGTTGCATTCTTGACCCTTTCAGCTTCTGATTTGAGATGTCCCAAAGAGTCCTATGTACCTATATAAAGAAATGTAGGTTTTCTAGATTCGGAATCCTTATTATGATTTGGGAAAGTATCCCGCATAACAGTACCTAAGACCCGTTAAGATGTCTGCTCATGAGATCCGAAAAGAAAACAAAGACACATCGGAGATTTAGATGATTGGCCATCAACATGACCCATCAAGAGAGAGGGTTTTTGTATAAAGGCCCCTTTAAACCCTAAACCCCTAGCCCTCTCTGCAACAGAACCCATGGAGATGAGATGCCGGTGGCGCAAGGCTGCGTGTTGCAAGGCTCGATCTCCTGTCGCAGGGCGGGATCTCCCCAAGATCGGAGCTCAACGCCCTAAAGGCAGAGACCTACAAGAGCCAGGTCAGATCTGCCGTGGCTGAAAACGGACCTGTGGCGACTGCTGAAGATCTTTCAACTTCAAAACCCGGATCGCAGACTCCGAATCCCGAAGGTGGGCGGGGCTCCTCCTTGTCCATGGCTTTGCATGCCGCGCCTTGCACATGGGCATGGTTTGTGGCGGTGGGTAGGGGGCTTGATGCATGTGCTGCACACGGGGCGCGTCCTCTCCCTCAAACCGGAACCGTGCATCATGCGCAATGTCGCGGGAGTGATGTCCCAAGGCTCGTGAAGCTACGGGTCGTCGGGGGCCCGACCATGCTCAATCAAGAATGCGATGCCTCCTGGTGAAGGCATCACAGCGATCGTCCTGTCGCGGGTGCGCTGCCCGCCATCGCACTCGCAGGTGCAACCGCTCCTGTTCCAGGGGTGCTTCTGTGCTATGTAAGCCCTCACTAACCCCATAGCGGACTCGCCCCTACTCACCGTCACTTCAAGCTTCAAACCGTACCTCTAGTGTGGTTCCTTTTTCTTGTTTAACCCATATCACTTTTAGGATCTTATAAGTAACCCCACAAAGGAACATAAAGGAACTACAATAGAGACTATAGGTAGCCCAAGACCCTAAACCCTAAACCCTGAACTGAACCCCCAAAGCCACAAACCCTAAAGCCTAAAACCCCTAAACCCCCTAAAACCCTAAACCCTAAAACCCCCTTTAAAGGACCCCTAGACCCTAAGCCCTCTTCGAACCCTAAAGCCGCTCCAGGACGACCAGTCGGACCACCGGCAATCTCTGGGCCCTGGGCAGTCGCCTGCGGGGAGGCTTCGTTTCATTAAGGAGTTGAATGGGGTTTAGGGTTTAGGGTCTAGGGTTTAGGGGTTTAGGGTTTAGGGTTTATAGGGTCTAGGGGTTAGGAGTTTAGGGTTTAGGCTCTAGGGTTTACGGTTTTAGGGTCTCCTGCGCAACTGGACATGCAAGGAAAGTCCGACGAGAAACAGCCGTCAGATTGTAACGCAGATGGATCAATAGACTCTCTCGCAGCCGTTGCGTCTGACAGCACAGTCTCGAAGTCCCAAAGGGTCCTTCATACCTACAGGGGGGGATAATTACCCACACAATCATAATTTCTATGATAGAAATCGTACTTTCTACTATATATTTGGGAGCCAAAATATAAGTACTTAGGACCCTTTGGGAGTGCATGATCCTCTCGAGATGAACTGTGGCGCTTGGCCGATAGCCTCGACCAGGCACGCCACCGTACTCGTCACTGACACATTCGCGTTGCTCCTGGTCCGAAAGCATATGGGTGGTTCTCTAAATTAGAGCTGTCTTTAGGCTCCTGTTTAGACGGGTGCCGCCTTGTTTTGGGTTCCTAAACACGGACCAAAACTTAGATAAGTATACACATATGGCTCAGAGTTTAAGGTTCAGGAATGTTTCGGAATATGATAAAGCCACCGTTCATGAGCATCTGCACTCAGGTCAGCACTACGTATACAGCATTCCTTTAAATCCGGAGATCATTGCTGCCCAGCGTCGGCGAGGGTGTTTCGGCAGCCAGATCCCCCTTCAGATGGCATCTGTGTGATATAGCCTGCCAGGGTTCTATTTTTGCAAATCTTGTAGCAGGACCTTCCCTCTACCCTCAAGCCCGTAAGCCAGAGTATCTGGTCCCCAAAAAAGCTTAGTTAGGGCTCAATGGAGGATAGATGGAGTGGCAGGCAGGATAAGCTGATTCAGCGAAAGGTCGCTGGCCCTCTCTTGGTCTCGATCTCCTCGCTACTATGTAGAACTTTAACAGCTTGCAGGTACGGGGCCCTCGGAAGACGTACACAATCCCTAAGGCTCATGATACGAGGGAGATCAATCTCAACAGATACTTCCTTATAGTGTCAAGGCAGCCCTTCTGATATGATCGTCACCACTGCTCGGCTTTAGAGTCCAGTCTGACGTGCAGGAGCAACTCGGCAAAACCCAAATAGTATATGCTTGATAGGTATTTGGGTGCCAAAGTAATACTATTTGGGCACATGAACCCTTACAAATCATCTCTCCCATCGACGGCAAGGGGCGGGTCCGCTTTTGAGTTCCTCGGCCACAGGTGGTGCTGCAAGAAGTCCATTCCTTAGCCCCGCAGATTGTTGAACCACATTGCTGGGGTCGATCTCAAACCCTAAACCCTAAACTCTCTAAATCCCTAAACCCTAAACCCCTAAACCCTAAACCCCTAAAACCCTAAACCCTAAACCCCTGAGCCCTAAACCCCTAAACCCCAAACACTAAGAACCTAAACCTCCGAACTTCCAGCTGCCACAGGACGCAGCGATGCCCAGGGCTTGTCAACTCTTTTAGAGTTCCGTTAGCCAGGCAAGGATCCACTATACATTACACGGGTTTAGGGTTTAGGGTCATTTTGTAGTATAATCGATTGTTACAGCATGTAGCATAGTATGCCTCAAGCAAAAAACCGCGGCCAAGCAGATCCTGTTTTTCCTCCAAGATGCCCTCCACTCGCTCACCTGCATCAGAATGCAAGGTGCCGCCAGGGTAGGAAGCCGGCCCTCGAACCCTTCATTTGCTTTTTCCTCTGCAGGTGCGCAATCTCACATAAACAAGTGTTCGTGTCAGCAAGTCGCTGCGAAACGCAGCCAGGTAGTGCTGTCAGAACCCAAAAACCCTCCCCCACTTGAGCCCAAGTCAACTCGAGCCAACCTCGCAGGACTTGGCATCGCAGGGATCCTGGCGGCGAAGGTGTCCGAGTTTGAGCACGGGACGAGTTACCCAAAACGTGCCAGAAACTTGGAACAACGTTTCATGCAATTCCTGTTGACTGTGGGAGATGTTTCTGGACTGTCTACCATGCCGGTCATGGCTGTGGCTTAATCCAAGCAATTCCTTGAAGCCTGCCAGGGCATCTTGAAGGGGCTTTGGCATTTAGGGTGCAGCTTTTGTGTTTGGGTGTCCGAAATTACGAAGGCTTCTGCTTTTCACAGAACGCTGCAACAAAATAAGGGGTACCTTAATTTGGGGGTCCTTATAATAAGGATCCTCCTATTTAGGGTACTATATTAGGGTCCCCTAACTTTCGGAAA
>CAJNJA010002227.1:1305-18267 GCA_905231915.1 Symbiodinium necroappetens | reverse complement strand
CAAAATGAAGAACGCGATTTTGAAACCTTCTGATGACAAGGCCTTCTTTTTCATCAGGAACCCTAAACCCTAAGCCCCTAAACCCTAAACCCCTAAACCCTAAACCCCTAAACCCCCAACCCTAAAGCGGAGAGAGGGGGCGACCGAGAGGGGCTAGGGTGTTGCGGCTTAGGTTTTAGGGTTTAAGGTTTAGGGTTAGTGAAGTCTAGTGCTTGGGGCATAGGCCTAGTGTCTAGGACTTAAGGGCGTTGTTATGGGATGTAGAAACGAGGAATTCAGAGATTACGGGTTCGGGCTTAGGGTTTAGGATTAAGGCGTGTTGGGTGTAGTGTTTGACACACCTGTGACTCCTGGCATTGGAAGCTTCCCTATGCCCCAAAGCGCACATGTAACTTTGAACTTGGCTTAACGAACCCTAAGTTTTCAACCCTTACAACACCTTAAGGGTCCATGTAGCCAAATAGATATACATAGGCCCCAAAGTACCCAAATAGGGACTACATTAAGGCCAAAGTATATCTATTTGGATACATGGACCCTCTGGGACACCCTAAGCCTTGCATTTTAACATCCTTAGGCCCTACACCGGCAGTCGGCCTGGTGAAGAGATCATAGAAGTGGAAAAAGAATGCGATGCGGCTGCCGGTATACTTCTCCACGACGTCAGAAGAGCTCCTTCGAAGTTGAGCTAATGCAGTGGTTTAGGTTTAGGGTTTAGCATAGGGTCTCCGGTACAGTATGATTAATGTGATCACGAGAAGAGAAACCTTAGGAATAGCGTTTCCAGGCCTGTGTACTGATTTGTTTCTGGGTAACGCATGCATAGAATGCTGCTCACATCCTACTAAAACCAGAACCACACTATGCTGAAGCCCAATTATAAAGCCCTACAGAAGCGTTCACAAAAAGGCCTATAATGCAGAACTCGACCAGTACATATAATAATAAGAACCCTCCGATAACCAAACCCAAACAAACAAACAGGCTACGTCAAGACAAAGATGCAGAAAAGGCCCCTAAACCCTAAACACTAAATCCTAAAACCCCAAGCCCCCTAAACCCTAAAACCTTAAAACCCTAAACCCTAAAACCCTAAAACCCTAGACCCTAAACACTAAGCAATAAACCCCTAAACCCTGAAGCCTAAAGCCCTAAACCCTCAACACAGAAAAAAGGGCCTGAATTCTCCAAGAAACTCCTTTGGCCATTCCAGCATTGCCCTCGGACTGCTCCAGCCCCTGAGATCTCGCGTAGGCTTCCGTAAATGCTTGTGTGGTGTAGCGTTTAGGGTTTAGGGTTTAGGATTTTGGGTTTAGGGTTGAGGGTTCTATATTATACTGAAGGTTGTAGAGGGGTATTGTGGGATTTTCGGCGTCCTGAAGGTGTTTCTTTGCGATAGCGGTCTTCTGAGAAGATTCACAGGTGCTCTATAGGATTGTCCTTAAGGCCTTTTTTTCAATAACGGTCTTCTGGGATTCATCAGTGCTCTATAGGGTTGAATATAGGAGCCTTAATTATCTGCATCTGCCTACGGGTTCTTGGGCATAACATACTTTACATAAGGACGACAAGGAGCCTTTTTTACTAATTATTTCGACCCAATAGAACTGTTTCACTTGTGTGTGAGAGTGGTTGAGGGCTGAGGGTTAGGGTTGACGGTGTTCTAAATTTTAGGGTTTAGGGTTGAGGGTTTAGGGTTTGAAGCGGCTAACAAGATTGCTGCTGAACTGGCGGGGGATTGAGGCTTTGCGACCTCAAAGGCTCATACAAGGGGCCTTAATCAGAATAGGGTTTCGGGGCAACTTTTTGCAGGAATACATATTATAACAAGGAGCCCTACGGAAAAGGTATGCCTGATTTTTCAGACGCTATACCCCTATACCCCTCAGCCCTAAACCCCTATATACACCCCTAAACTCTAAAAGGATTTAAGGCTTTCTGGCTTTCCCTTAAGTCTTCGGCCCTGGGGGTGTTGAGACGCAGCTTGTTCAGGTTCCGTAGACTGGTAAAGGTTTAGGGTTTAGGGTTTAGGGTTTAGGGTTTAGGGTTGGGGTTTAGGGTTTAGGGTTTAGGGTTTAGGGTTTAGGGTTGGGGTTTAGGGTTTAGGGTCTACCTGCACCTACGGTGGATGATATAAATCCTGCATTACCCATAATAAGGACTATACCACACTTCCCATAGCTTAGGGTCCTGAAGGTAATGCAGGATTTAGATCATCAGCAGTAGATTCCTGAGATACCCCCAAAATAGCAACGGTACCCTTGTACCTGTGGTTCCGTTTTATTTGGGGAACCATACCATAGAAAGGGCAAAAGAGGCACTACTCAGGAACCTAGTAACCCAAACAAGCCAGCTTTCTAAGGCTCCATATTAAGATTTCAAACTCCCCGCCGTTTCAGGGTTTAGGGTTCCGGGTTTAGGGTTTAGGGTTCCTTATGAAGCTTTCCGTGTATACGTCCTTAGGAAGGTAGCGCTTTTTTTGAGGTCCAGCTAGGGTCTGAAGCGATCACAACATGCAGCCGTCCAGGAGGCGTTAGGTTCGCTGGAAAATCGGGGGTTAGAGCTCAGAGCTTAAATCCAAAGCTGCTACCGGAAACCAAACCCTTAGCATCAAAAATAGCCCAACAGCCTTACATGATCGGGGCTTTGGACCCGAAAGCCTTAAAATATGAGTCCTTTGAGGGTAAGGGAAAGGAAACCCTAAACCCTAAACCCCCGTTACAGAAACCTGCAAAACCTTTGAACGAACTCATGAAAGGAGCTTCTACCCGATGATACCTTAAACCCTAAACCCTAAACCCCTAAACCCTAAACTCCTAAACCCTAAACCCCAAACCTCTAAACCCTAAACCCTAAACCCGTAAACCCTAAACCCTAAGCCCCAGATGCTACCTTAAAGCTGAGCACTAGGCTCCTGCAGCTCAGGGACCTTTCGTACAGTCTTTGAAGCTTCTCCCACTCATGGAGCGCCATGAACTTCGTGATTACACCGTACTGCAGGGCATTTGGGTCTTGAGGATCATGCTTTGGCTTCCAAAGCTTTCGAATTTATGAAGCTTAAGTTTAGGCCTTCGGGTTTTGGGGTCAAGGCCAGGACCGTTGGGGGGGAAAAGAGAGTAGCTAGGATTTAGGTTGAAAGCTTGGGTTTTTGAGGGGGCCCTAAACTCTAAAACGCACACCTTCTCCATCTCCACCAGGCTGAAGAGCGATCGCAGGTGCCGTCGCGTCATGCGCAACTGCTCTGGGACGATGAACTCCTCCACCTGCGGGTCTAGGTTGCTCTTGAAGTCTACTAGGAAGTCTACTATTTTTATGGCTCTATCATGATATAACTATATCGCAACTTTTTTTTATACCTACATTGTCACTAGTATAGATCACTTATTAAGAAAAGCTAGAACCCTAAACCCTATACCTAAAACCCTAAACCCTGTACCCTAAACCCTAAACCCTATACCTAAAACCCTAAACCCTAAACCCTAAACCCTGTACCCTAAACCCTAAACCCTATAGGGTTATCGGGTCTCGGGATGCCGGAGGGTTGGGAAGTCTTAGGGTTTTGCAATTGTGAAGTCTCAGAGGGCGGGGAGTTCTGAAATGTGTCAAGATTTCTCTCCCAAAGGCTCCATGTACCTTTATAGTAGATACTTAGGCCTTAAAGGGGTTCCTATGTAGGTACATTAGGGTCTAAGTATATACTATATGGGTACATGGAGCCTTTGGGTCTTGTGACGACTCTATGCCGTTTTGGAGGAGTTTAGGGCTCTAGGGCTCTAGGGTTTTAGGGTTTTAGGGTTTTAGGGTTCTAGGGTTTTAGGGTTTAGGGTTTAGGCCTCAAGCGAAACAAAGCAAGATGAATCAGCTGTGATGCATCAAACGAAAGGCGTGCAGAGCACCTAAACTATCTAGCAGGGTTGGCCGCATATTCCTGAATACGAATGAATAATATCCTCAAACACAACCACCGGTAAATGGCTATACCTAGCCCCGCGAAATCTGGCCTAAACAACACTACCGAAATTCGCGAACAGTTAACAAAAATTCGTCTAAGCCTGCAACAAACACTAAATACATAAATAATATATATAGATAGATAGATAGATAGATAGATATACTCCCCTTGGGGTGCCTATCGATAAGTACATGTAGGACTATACTGTGGAACCATTATTATATTCAGTATTCCGACGCCAAACAGCACCCCTAAGTCCCTGCGACCCAGGTTTAGGGTTAAGGGTTTAGAGTTTGGATCTTGCCTCCCCCGATAAGGCACACAGCCCACTACAACCGTTCAACCTCGCTCTAAACCTCTACTAGTCACTGTATAATAGTATAGAACCCAAGAAACCTAAGCCCTATAACTCTACATCTTCAACACCGAGCCCTGAATCCTAAAGCCCAAACCCTAAACGTCAATTCCCAATCTCTAAAGCTCCTATAGCCCTAACCCCTAAAATCCCAAAGCCAAAACACGGCCATACAAAAACTAAAGCCCTAACCCCTATTGAAGACCCAGAGCCGCATTTTCAGGAACTCACCTTGTCGGCCACATCCCGGCTGTAGCGCACCTCAGAACGGCCACAGGAACAACAAAAGACAGCAACACACAACTTAGTAAAACAATGAGTGAAAACGTTCGTGTAATCATATGTACACATGTAGGTGTGTGTGTATATATATATACACATACTATAAATATACACACACACACAAGTCACACATACATACATACATACATACATACATACATACATACATACATACATACATACATATATACATATATATATGTATATGTATATGTATATATATGTATATGTATATATACCGACATAATTGTCTGGGAGATTCCGCAATGAGCCGTATGCGGCCGAAGGGATTCTGTCGTTCTTCCCGGTTTCATTCTCCCACAGCGTAGAAACACTATCAATTGGGGTTTCCGAAAATAGGGGATCCTAATATAGTACCCTTAATAGTAGGATCCTTATTTTAAGGACCCCAGAATAAGGTGCACCTTGTTTTCGGAAACTATCAATTAGCCTGCAGATCTAATCTCAACTCACGCGGACCGATCTTTAGAGCTGATTCGCCAAAGCCCCGGTCGACAAAAAACAATCCTCAAACCCAAGCATTGAACCCCGAATCCTTGGCCCTATAGAACCCTTAGCTTATGTATCCCTGATTTTGTGAACCGTTATAGTTCCCGTTACGGGTACCCTGAATCCCTCCACTCCCTGCTCTCGCCGCTCCTCTCAAAATGATTCAAAACATGAACCCTTAGCATCAAAATAGCCCAACAGCCTTACACAAAAGCCTGAAAATATGAGTCCTTTGAGGGTAAGGGGAAATCAAAGGCAAGTAGCATGATGTGGGCACTCCGAGGTGATCGGCTCCCCTGGCAGAAGGCCATCGTCCAAGACGACCCGCTGAAAGGCCTTAGGCGCAGGGCTGAGGTTTTTTGTTACAGTGTAAAATGGCCTTTCTCATTGTATAGTGCTTAAGGTTGAGGGTAAATCTGGAATTTTCTGGGTCTGAGCATCTTGGATTTAAGGTCCAAGGCTACGGCAAGGACGGCATTTTAAAGTTTGGTCTTAGGTTGAGGGCTCATGGAAGGGGATTTCGGTCTGTGGCTGGTTAGGGCAGCAGGTGCATACATACTGCCGCTTTAAGTTTGCGTGCTTGTGTGCGCATCGAATAAGAAGCCATCCCTCTCTCTCTATAGATAGACAGACAGAGAGATAAATGGGCGAAGAAGTATAGGTAGGTAGGTAGGTAGGTAGGTAGGTAGGTAGGTAGGTAGGTAGGTAGGTAGGTAGGTAGGTAGGTCGGTGGGTCGGTCGGTCGGTCGGTAGGTCGGTAGGAAGGAGGCAGGACAGGTAAGGAGGGAGGGGGAGGAAGGTAGCTAGGTCGGTAGGTAGGTAGGTAGGTAGGTAGGTAGGTAGGTAGGTAGGTAGGTAGGTAGGTACCGTGCACTTTCGTAGTTTAGGGTCCCAAATCAGGGGATCTACGTTTTTCGATCCCCGTGGGTCTGGGATCCATAAACCTCCCAAACCACTTCTACCTAAACCTATGGAGCCCTGTAACAGAACCCTTATGGCACTTGCAGAAACGCTTCTTCATATAAGCACCCCCCCTTTACAAAGGAACCCCTTATGAATTATAGGCTTATAGGCACCTCAGCTCTAGCTCCGTTTATCTTGTATGATATTTACTAATATACTATAGTACGTTATCTCATACTATGAAATATTAAGTTATACCATAGCATCTTACATTGTACCAAAACTCGGCTTCAGTATACTACAGCTATAGTATAAGCATATCATATCGGATTAGATATCATTACATTATGCCATACCCTATTCTAGTGTACTCATGTTAGATAAACCTTGTAATTAAAGGAACCCGAATCCGGTTGATGATATAAATCCTGCATTACCCATAATACGGTATATACCAATATTCCCATAGTTTAGGGTCCTCAAGGTAATGTAAAATTTAGATCATCAGCAGTATGTTAGACAAACCTTTTAATTAAAAGAACCCCTGAGGCTCCAGATATAGTACCATTATGGAATTAGGTCCCTAAGACCTTAATAAGGATGGTCTTTTGGGGCCCAATTCCATAATGGTAGCCTATATGGAGCCCTAAACCCTAAAACCCTAAACCCTAAAACCCTAAAGCCCTAAACCCTAAACCCTAAAACCCTAAAACCCTAAAACCCTAAACCCTAAACCCTAAACCGGTAGTCTATTATGGAGCCTCTGGGAACCCGAAGCCCGCGCGACCCGAGGATCCAACGCCTTTCTCATCTTGCCGGTCGCATGGACACGCGTTCGCCTGCTTCAGGGTTAGGGGCATTAGGGGCTTAGGGTTAGAATGGTTTGGGTTTAATTTGGGTCTAGGGTTTACGGTTTAGGCTTTAAAATTTGGGGTTTAGGGTTTAGGTTTAAAATTTGGGGTCTAGGGTTTAGGGTTTAGGTTTAAAATTGGGGGGTTTAGGGTTTAGGGTTTAGGCTTAAAATTTGGGGTTTAGGGTTTAGGTTTAAGATTTGGGTTTATGGTGTACCAGAAAACTCCAAATTGCGCCAACGCCCTTCTTGTGCAGTTGTTGATAGAGCAAGCAGGGTCAGTGAGATGAGTTGTTTTGGACGCTATTTGGGGGACAGCAAACTGGCCACGTCCAAAGCGCTGCCAAGTAACACCGCCCCAAGCCCTGCCAACCCTAAACCCTAAATCAAGCCCTGCCAACCCTTATCCCGAAGCCCATTCAAAGCCGAACGGGCCTTGCCTGAAGAGGAGGACCCTGTACCCATTTTTACCCCACATGCAAGCAAGATGATCAGAAACCCGGTGAATCCCTCAAAAGGACCTGAGAAAGCCTACAAACACACCGAAAAACAAGCACCAAAACACACAACAAAACACCAAAAACAGATCTGAACTTCCTCTTTCCCCTAGGAGCTCCTTGAGGCCCAAGGACCCTAGACCCTAAACCCTCAAAGCACGGCGGCTCCGGTGGCTCCAATATCCCCTTAATTAAGGCATATATACCTTAAAATTATAATAGGAGCCCTAATAAGATTTAAGGTAGATTCCTTAATTAAGGGATATTGGAGTCTCTGGGTCCTGCTTCAAGGCCCGGTCGTAAGCACTTGGCTGCAGCCTGGCGCGGGCCTTTCGCAAAGCAAGGAAACAAGTTTTGGGCTTAGGGGTTTGGGGTTTAAGGTTTTGGGTTGAGGGCTTGGGGTTTTGGGGTTTAGGGAAGTTGAAGTTTAGGATTTAAGGTTTTGGATTTTTTTTGGAGGGTTTAGGGTTGACGACAGGCCGTGGGTTCTTTTCAGGCTTCTTTTTTAAGCTTCGGGAAAGGTTCGTGTGCATGAACCTACAAGGGCTCATATAGGGTTGGTTTTGTATTTCATACTAGCTTGCGGGCTGAACACCTGAAAAACGCGTCATGCCACATAGAACTCACCTTTTTAGAACCTACGGCAAGCAAACTCAAAAACAAACACCAGAAGAACGTCCTAGCTAAGTCCCGAACAGCAACTTGCTAGTTTCACGGGCTAGGCTTATATAACCTAAACATCCCTAAACTCTAAACTTGGCCCTATACACCCTGAAGCCCAAATCCCTGAGCCCTAAAGCCGTAAACCGAATCACTAAACCCGAAACCCTAAACCCTACAGCCTTAAAGCCCTAAAGCCCAAACCTAAACCTAGAACGCCAAACCAAAGTCTTTAACCCCAAGCCCTGCGCTGCAGAGCTCAAGGTCGCAAACCCAAAATCGATATGGTCTAGGGATTACGGTTCAGGGTTTAGTGTTCAGGGCTTAGGTTTTAGGGCTTAGGGTTTAGGGTTCAGGGTGTAGGGCCTCGGGTTTAGGGCTCAGGGTTTAGGGTTTAGAGTTTAGGGTTCAGGGTTTAGGGTTGAGGGTTTACGGAGCGCTGTAGAGCTCAAAAAAACTGCAAGTTGCCTGCAAGACCTCGCAGTCTCCTCTTGAACTGGCTGCTGCGGAGGATACTGTGACTGCTTCTCCGGAGAGCCTGGTACCCTTTAATCAAAGCAGAACATGCTATATAAGCATCCTTAAGCTGTATGGGGATCTTCGTATTCTGTGTATAATGTAGAAACCTTCTATTCAGGCTCCTACATTAGGCTATAGCCCTAAGGGCCCACGGTCCATGTACTCATATTGTATATACTTTGGCCTTAAAGTAGTCCCTATATAGGCACTTTGGGGGCCAAAGTAGAGGCTACTTGGGTCTGTGTAGAATGTAGGAACCTGACTAAGAAACCTTGGGTCTTTATTCGGGTTCTTCATATGAGCCCTATAATATTTTGGGGTTATAGGGCCAGGGTTTATTATAATGAGGTTCCTACCTTGTGTATAGCCCTAAGGGTCCATGTACCCAAATCGTTTATACTTTGGCCTTAAAGTAGTCCCAAAAATAGGCACTTTGGGGCCAAAGTAGAGGCTATTTGGGTACATGGACCCTTAGACTCTAAACCCTCACTTAGGCCCCTAATAAAGCCCTTATGGTACCGTTAAAGAACCCCTTCTAAGGAACCCTATTTGGGTACATGGAGCCTTAGGGATAGGCATCTCGCTCAATCTAAGGGATGCTGGGCTCTCTGGTTGATCATGAGACTTTTCTAGTACAAGGTCCTCCTCACTTCGAACTCTCTCCAGGGACACGGTTTAGGGTTTAGGGTTTAGGGCTTAAGCATCCTGAGGCTTTGGGGTTTAGGGTTTAGGGCTTAGGATTTAGGGTTTAGGGCAGAAGGCATCCTGAGGTGTGGAATGATTACCAGACGAGCATTCATGCGCCAAGCATCTTGCGTCAGATCCCTACCTACATCACGGAGAACTCCTCCACATCAACTCCTGCAACCTGGCCGCCCTCGTGGGCCATGCCGTTGGCAACACTTTGATACCTCATTTTTCTCGGAGTGCTTGGGCGGATGCTGCCGACTGCATGCACAGCCAGGGACCCCAGGGTTGACCTTACAACCCAAAGGGTCCTAAGTACCTATATGGTAGAATGTAGGGTTTCTATATGAGGAATTACTATTATGATTTGGGGAAGTATGCCCCATGTCAGTACCTAGGAATGTTTGGGCAAGGGAGTTAAGGGTTTCTACGCAGAATCACTCCAAGCCTGTGTCTTACACATCCCTTCCTAGGCCTAGACCCCAAACCCTAAAATCTAGAATCCTAAACCCCTAGACCCCAAACCCTAAAACCCTAGACCCCAAACCCTAAAACCTAGAAGCCCTAAACCCATAAACCCTAAACCCCAAACCCTCAAACCTAGAAGCCCTAAACCCATAACTCCGGAGCCACGCCGTCGCCAGGCCTCTGAGAATTCGGCGACCTCACAAAGGACCCAGAGACTCCAATTTCCCTTAATTGAGGAGTATATACCTTAGGGTTTAGGTTTTTGAAGGGACATATAGGGTTTTATAGGGTTTTATAGTTCCCTCAATTAAGGAATATACCTTAAATAATAATCGGAACCCCACTAAGATTTAAGGCATATTCCTTTATTAAGGGATATTGGAGTCTCTGGGGAGTAGTGTTTCACGTGCGAAGGACAAATTTTCACAAGAGGCTGTTTACGTGTTAGAAGTCGACAGGGCTGAAACTTATACCTTTTTTCCTGGCATACGGTTTTGAGGTTTGGGTTTAGGGTTTAGGGTTTAGGGTTTAGGGTTTAGGGTTTAGGGTTTAGGGTTTAGGGAGGGTTGAAGACTTCAGCGCTTGTGAATCGCAGCAAGTGGGTTGCCTGACCGAATCGCCGACGGACGAACAGCAAACGGCCAGCAAGCTTACGCCACGACCGGCTGACGGCACAATCCCGTGACGGCAGCCAACGTTGCAGCTAATTAGCCTAGACCCATAGGCCCCTAAGCAATTCCTTTTTGGGGATTATAATTACCTTATAGGATTCTAAAAAAAAGCCACAAAAGGAACTGCTTATTAGGGGCCTACGGGTAGACCAGCCATGACCCAAAAGCTACCCTGTAGTCGACCCCATCTTTTTGAATTGCGAGGCGCAGCCCCGAAATTGGGGTAGGGGAGCTGTTGCATCGAAGCGTGTAGTCTGAGTGCTCCTGCAAAGATGATAAGACAAGAGAACCCCAATTACTTTATTAGACTAAGTGGTCTTGGGGCTTGGGATGCTAGAATACATACTTATAGCAAGGAACCCAACGGATTACTCTTCGTAATTGTTCAGGCGCCTACATTACGTAAAGGGGATCCAACCCTAAGGGTCCATGTACCCAAATAGCATATACCTCGACCCCAAAGTACCCATATAGGGACTACTTTTTCTTAGCCGCTGAGTCCATAAACACAAAAAAGTGTACACTTTCAGTTTTATAAGGCATCATAGTATCCCCAAAAGTTTAAACTGTGGTAATTCAGCTACTAAGTTTCGGCCTACATGGACCCTTAGTGTAAACCTTAAGCTCGAATCGCCTGAACCCCCCAACGAAGACCCCCGGCTCCCCTCAAGCTCTGCCAAATTATCATCGTGGGCCTTTATAAATCATGTTCCCATAGGCCCATAGAGCCGAAGGGGGCGTAGTAATTCAGGAATGGACCTCATGAGTTCTAGGGGCCGAAGTACTACGATTTAGGTCTACCGAGTTGGAAACACAGAAAAACAGCACGCTACTGGTTACATGTGGACCCGCTATTTGGCCAAATTAAAACAAACCAAAGTTCTTGAGAGCTCAGAGTCAGAGCGAAACTAGCAACCAGAGATGCCAAACAAGAACAGATATACGTCTTTGTTGCTTGTACGTGTGGTCTGATGAATAATAAATATTTAAATCGATAAATAAATAAATAAGTATATATATATATGTGTGTGTGTGTATGTGTATGCATGTACGTATGCATGCATGCATGCATGCAGGCAGGCAGGCAGTGATGGATGTATTTATGCACCGAGAACTTGCCGACTACCCTAGGTGGGATATGCCAAGGGCGCCGCATGGTTCTATATAAACCCTGAGCCCTAAAACCTAAACCCTAGGTGGGATATGCCAAGGGCGCCACATGGTTGATATCTCGAGCTTTCAGCAGCACAAACCTGTTCGGCAGAGAGTTTCAGGCTTGGGCTGTCGCTCCCCCTTATGGGGAACAGAAGGTTTGCACCTTGTATAGGGTTTATAAGGAACAGTAGACCGCGATATACATATATATATATATACATATATATATACATATATATATATATGTAGCTGGCCTTCATGATCAAGGAGTCGGTCTTGAGTCAACAAGCAACACATCATGTCATTAGTGAAGACGAACACCCGCACGCTCAAAACTCTCAACGATGATGCCTGATAGTAGTATGTTGGCAAGTAACAACACTACCAGACGAATCACTACGACATTCTTGAAAAAGCACACACACAGAGACACACACACACACGCATGTCGATAGTTAAAATCAACGGAGGTACTTTTCAATAATCAAAGAGTATGCAAGACTTGGCCCCAGGAATCGGCTTCGATAGGCGGCGTAGGGGCTCCAAGGACCTGCTGGGCTACATGGGACAGAAGGTGGTTCAACATCGGCTCTGTTAGATGCTGTCTGCCGTTAGGGTCTAGAGTTTAGGGGTTTAGGGTTTAGGAGTTTAGGGTTTAGGGCTTAGGGTTTAGACATCGGCTCTGTTAGATGCTTTCTGCCGATTTCTATGCCCCGAAAGGTGGGTGGCATGTCCCAAACTTTCAAGATCATCTACTCAGCTACTAAAGAACCTACAACCATCTCCTGCCCGTTGCAGACACAAATGCAACGTACTGTGTGGACTAGCACGGACACATAAGGATATCCAAGTCGTAGGGCCTTCAACCCGAAACCCAGACCCAAGAACTCTAGAACGAGAAACCTAAACTAACTCCCCCGAAGCTTACACCCTAGAGGCTTTACTGGGGAGTCCTTATAGCCCTCAGAGTAAGCTGCCAAGAGCAAAGATTGGAAACTATCGGCTCCGTGTCGGTTTAGGGGATTCTATGGGTGTAGGGTTTAAGGTTTAGGGTTTCGGGGATTCTAGGGGTTTAGGGTTTATATAGGGAGATGGTGGGAGCCATTAGGGTATAGGTTACAACGGTTTGAGGGGATGGACCCAAGCAGGAAATAAAAAGAGGAAAGCATATCAGTCATGAATTAGCCTTTAGTCTATTAGTTTGTTTGTTTTTGAGCTCCGTTTTTCCGCGTAAGGTCACCAGCCGTCGACGAAACACCAAGGTAGGTCAGGAGAATCTAGCTCCTCTTAAGCACCCAGGGTTTACGCTTTAGGGTTTAGGCCCTAACTCTAGACCCTTTAAGCCTTAAACCTTGAAGTTGAACACACCGGACGGCTGCAGGTAACTCCGTTCATCATAGGGTCGCCCATGATAAAGAAATAAAGGACCCCAGTGATCCCTGAAATCCCTGAACCGTGACTCCGACGCGTCGGTTGAATCCCAGAACCTCTCAAACCTTGTCCGAAATCACGAAGATCAAAGACGAAGCCTTATGTTCAACTGAGCAAGAACACATCTATACCCCAAGATCCTCAACCCCTCAACCCTAAGACCCTAAACCCCTAAACCTTAAACCCTAAACCCTAAACCCTAAAGCCCTAAACCCCTAAATTAATCCCTATTTGCCCTAAAGCCCTGGCTTCAGAAAAAAGAAATACATCGAGTTAAGGAACGTCTCGTCGCCATCAATCGACTCGAACTGCACGACGTCATAGCCATTGCCTGCGCTTGCCGCGAGCCGGATACATACTCTTGGCCCCAGGTTAAGGGAAACTGCAGGTGGGGAGTTTAGGGTATATAGGGCTTCTATAAGGCTTCTATAAGGTATCTAGACCTTCTACAAGGCTCCCCAAAAACGGTAACTACCCACCTGAAAATGTCCTAGACCAGGCTTTACGGGGCTAAGAGATTCGGAATTGGTTCAAGGCCAGAGTCTCTTGGTTGCTGGATTCATACGCGCCAAAAAGGTGCAGACTTTCAGTTCTACAAATAGGGATCATACTCTCCCAAAGAAGTTTAAAGTGTAGTAGCAATTCAGCTACTAAGGAGTGTTGAGTTTTTTGAAAGGTTTAGGTTGGATAATGCCCCCCACTCAGTAGCAGTTGAGTAACATTCATAAATAAATACGGATATATATATAAGGCCCTTAATAGTAGTAACCCGATTATGGACTCTTACTGTATGGGGGCAGTACCCAAAATTTAGGCACTGGTGCAAATTTCTGGGTTTTAGGGTTGCTGCTTGCGGACTTAAAGGCAAGCTCCGATCTTCTCAGGAAGTTCAGAGTTCATACTGAACTTAGGTGTTCCTCTCAAGGGTGCTCTAGGACAACTGGAATAAAGTTGGGGGGGGGGGGTATACTATACCATAATTCTAATCAGGAACCACCGACATGGTATGGTAATTATTTCAGCCCCTTTGTCACGTAAGTACGGTTTGGGCCTTAGTCGAGGGGCTCTTAGTCAGCATTATCCTGAAGGCCTCCCATCATCCCGAAAACGGATGCAACAGTCAGTCCAATCAGTCACCCTAAACCCTATAAACCCTAATCAAAACCCCAAAACCCAAAACCCTAAACCCCAAAACCCAAAACCCTAAACCCCAAAACCCAAAACCCAAAACCCTAAACCGCAAAACCCTAAACCCCAAAACCCTAAACCCCTGAACCCTAGAACCATAGGGCTGGGGGTTTGGGCCCAAGGGTTCACTGTTCGCACCAGCTGCTGGCAGAAAACTTTCTTGTAGGACCAGCAGGCCAGCTCAAAGAGGGTAGGGTTTAGGGTTTCGGGTTTAGGGTTTGGGGTTTAGGGGTTTAGGGTTTAGGGCTTAAGGTTTAGGGCTTAGGGTTTGGGGTTTAGGGTTTCGGGTTTAGGGTTCAGGGTTTAGGGTTTTCAGACGTCGGGTGCTACGAAGCCACGGAGATCGTTGACCCCAAAATCTATAAGCCCTCAAACTCTAAGCCCGGCTTTAGGGTTTGGGATTTTGGGGGCCTTGGGGTTCGGGAGGGTTTAGGGTTTATGCAGGGGTTAAGGATTGAAGGCTTGTGATTTAGGGCTAGGGCTGTCAAGTTGAAGCTCCTGGGTGAGGACTTTAACGTTTTTTTGGCTCGCATTGAGGGTCCTTAGCAGTAAGAATAGGGCGGCAAGATGCTGCAAGGCATATTTACATATGTATACATACATATGTATGTCTGTATGTATGTATGTATGTAAAAATGTATGTATATCACAGTACGGCTATATAGGGACCGGCAGGTGAGATTGTCTCTGCTGTCCCACACCCCACTTGCTACGATGCAGCATCGGCACGCTCGAGATCGTCCCAGACTTTCGACCAGACCATGTCAATCATCTCCTGCTCCCCAAGGTGTGGGTTCTCCGGGCCTTTACGGGGCACCGGCTAACTGTGGATCCAAGAACCTACCATCTTCAATGGTTGTAGTCTTGCAGTTTTTGTAGTTGCTACGTCCGAACCTGCTATTGGGGGCTATCAGGAAGCTATAGGGCGGACACCAGAAATTTGAAACTTTCTTCGAGGATGACGAGCGCTGGCATCGCCCGTGCTTCAGTCAGGCATATCAAGATCATGATGTTACAACTTCGTGCAAATCCTGTTCGGGCTTCTGAAAGACTCAGGCCAACAGCATAAGGCGTTCCACACACTCAAAGCACTCAAGCGGTAAATTGCCATAACATAGGGGCCTCAATAATTAGAGTAGGGATTTAGGGTATGTTATACTCGAATTACAGTAAGGAACCACATTAGCCAGGGCCTCCGTCTCAAGAGACTCTGCAGCACATCCGTGAAGATTCTAGACCTAAACCCTAAACCCCCCAACCCCAAAACCCCACAACCCGAACCCTAAACCCCCAAAACCCTAAACCCTAAACCCGAAACCCGAAAACCCTAAAACCCCAAACAAAAACAACACCCCAGAACCCGAACACCCTAAACCCTAAAACCCCAAAACCTGAAACCCTAAACCCTAAAACGCTAAAACCCCAAGACCCCCAAAACTCGAAACCCAAACCCTACCTTGAAGCCTCAGGGCCCTAGAGCTCTCCAAAACGAACTCTAAAACCCTAAACTAGGGTTTAGGGCGAAGGGGTTTAGGGCTTAGGGCTTTTAGGGTTTAGGGTTTAGGGCTTTTAGGGTTTAGGGTTTAGGGCTTTTTGGGTTTTGGGTTTAGGGCTTCAGGGTTTAGGGTTTAGGGTTATTTGTATGCAAACAGACTACGGAACTGTAGAGAGTAAGATGACAGCTATTTTTTCAGTCTCCTACATTATTATTGGATTAGAGTCGGCGGTCTAGGCTTTGCGGATTACAGCTTCGGTGCAGAAGGCTTGCGAATGCGCCGCGAAGAGTTTGGGCTTAAAGGAGGGTTGCGGACTTCCCCTTAAGGGTCCATGTAGCTAAATAGTATATACTCTGGCCTTAAAGTACTCCCTATTTGGGTACTTTTGGGGCCAAAGTATCTCGTATCTGGGTACATGGACCCGTAGGGTTCACCTTGACAAGATGACGCTGAGCTTCTGTTTCACATTTTGATTATCTGCCGAAGCTGTGGAAAAAAAAAACATCTAAAACCGATGCCTGTAGACCATGAACCCTGAACCTATAACCCTATACCCTAAACGCTAAACCTGTACCCCTGCAATTTGCAATGCTCTGTTTTTTTTGGGGGGAACTGGAAGATCTTGCTTGCTTTAGGTTTCGGGGCTTCTGCGTCCAGGTTCCCCTGTAGTCCCCTGCAACCAAGGGTACCTCAACCTACCAAAACATACTTTTTGTTTGTAGGGTCCCTGTAATTTCTATATTTGGCTTTACAATAAGAACCTGTAAGAAGGTAGGTTCTGGTAGTTTAGGGTAGACGTTTGCAACATTCCTACATGCTTCTTGTACCAGTATCGAATAGCCAGACTCCAACAATAGCATGCCTAGCAGGACGTAGTCTTCAATGTGCTTGGTGCGAGAAAACGAGTATATTAGGCTATGATAACATTCTGATTGACATTACAATGCGTCATATTAGCCCTAAGGGTCCATGTATCCAAATAGTATATACTTTGGCCGTAAAGTAGTCCCTACATAGGCACTTTGGAGCCAAAATATATGCTATTTGGGTACATGGACCCTTAAGGTAAACCAGTGGTTATCGATGCTCTGGGGCCTGCCGGATTCCTTTAACCCCGAGTCAAGTCCTTCATCGTCATGGGAGCGGAGAACGATGGAAGAGCTGTGTCGTCGTGGACAAGAAAAACAGCCTTCACGTGGCGCCAGCAGAATAATGCTCACTATAGTATTGCCGAAAGACTGGTAGCAAGAACTACTGTAAACACTAGCAGCATGGAGCACGTCTCGTCGGAGGTGTGTCGAGTTAAGCAGGATCTGGGGGGTGGTGGTGGTGGTGGTG
>CAJNJA010002226.1:142-45246 GCA_905231915.1 Symbiodinium necroappetens | reverse complement strand
GAGAGAGAGAGCGAGAGAGCGAGGGAGGGAGAGACAGAATGTGAGAGAGAGAGAGAGAAACAGAGAGCGAGAGAGATTGGGCTTTCAAGGGTTAAGAGTTTTACGGCTTGTCTATTGCCCTAGATTCCTCGACATGGCAGACAGGAGACCATTGCAAACCCCAAGACGCAACTCAAACCCAAAACCCTAAAGCCAATGAATCCTAAACCCTGAACACGCGCCTCATCATAGGCCTGGTCGGCTACAGGCTCATCTGCCATCGCACCTGCACATGGCCCCAAAGCCCTCAACCTCAGGTTCTTCGGCTGCAGGAGGCTCCATGCCCATCCTAACTTCGACAGGCAGCACCCCTTCTCCGTCTCCGGTTTGCAGATTGCCCTGTCTGCTTTGGTCTTCCCTATCGTTTGTTTTGCCTTGTTGCTTGAAGCTCCCTTGGAGTTGCAAAGCAAGTATGGTAAGTCGCATTAACATTGACATTCTGAGGATCATGTGCATGGTTCTAGGACAAGGTCTGCTCAGTCCTTTCGTTCGTTGTGCGAGAATGCATCTCGTTTAGCTACCGTCCCAGACATGACTCTCGACTGTGTTGGAAGACAGCACGTACCGGATGTGCCGACTACTGCTCATAACACTTGTCAGGACAAAGGAAGCAGGGTACAACATTATATATTACAACACCACCATATCGCCCATTTAAACCCCAATGATTACCCTCGCTTGGTGTTTACGCACTAGATGCCAAGACGTCGGCTGCTGGAGGCTTAATAACACTAATAATAATAATGGTAGTAATAATAATAATAATGATAATATAACAATAATAATAATATAGTAATAAAAATAACAGTAATGATACTATAATCAATAATAAAAAAATATAGTAATGGTTCAAGAACTATCGGGGCTTGGCCCTGAACCTTAAACTCGAGGAAAACAGACGCTTCGTGGTTAGAAATTTATGGTTGGACATGGGTTTTGAGGTCATAATGGTGTTATAAGTTATATGGCTCTAGTATAGGGACTTTTTGTTGGTTTGCGTTTCGGGTAAGCTCGTCTTTTTGTTCTGCAAGGACCATAGGCGGAATTCTGACCACCCGGCAGCATTCACAAAAAGAAAAAACACACACACACAGACACACACACACACACACCTCATCTTAGGCCCGCCAGGCCTTACGGCCGTGAAGGTCACATCCTGAAATACTCAAGCCAGTATAACCCAGTCGAACCCAGCAATCCTAATGCAAGAAACTGATTAAGAAACCCTGGGTCTTGTTTTATATGAATCCTGCTATTTTGGAGTTATAGAGCCAGGGTTTTTTGAATCAAGCTCAAATCCACACTCAAGAAACCATAAAATACATGCCCCATGCAACCCGGAAACCACGAACAAGGGCCCCTTACACCGCACACCCCCAGCCCCCAAAACCCCTAAAACTAGCGAGCACAGAAGAAGAAGAAGAAGAAACCCTAAGCCCTAAAAACCTCTAAAACCCTGAATCCCTAAACCACTAAACACCCTAAATCCCTAAACCCCCAAAAGATAAGACCCCTAAAAGCCCCTTTAAACCCGAAGAAACCCCTAGGCCCGCCTCCGTCAGCAGGAGTCTGTACACTGAACCCTAAACCCTAAACCCTAAACCCTAACCCTAAACCCTAACCCTAAACCCGAAACCCTAAACTCCCTAAACCCAAACCCAGCCCGCCTCCGTCAGCAGGAGTCTGTACACTGCAGGGATGGCGACGAGGCTTCCAAGGCTTTGGAGCCGAGCCCGGAGAGCAGGAAATGGGACTTCAGGGGTTTAGGGTTTAGGGTTTGTAAGGGTTAAGGGTTTAGGGTTTTAGGGTTTCGGCTTGTAGGGATTAAGGTTTTAGGGTTTAGCGTTCAGGGCGGTAAGGAGTATAATTAGTAGACGTAGCAGTAGCAGCAGCAGTAGCAGCAGTAGCAGCAGCAGCAGCAGCAGCAGCAGCAGCACTATCAGCAGCAGCATCAGCAGCAGCAGCAGGAGGAGGAGTAGTAGCAGTAGCAGTAGTAGCAGTAGTAGCAGTAGTAGTAGTAGTAGTAGTAGTAGTAGAAGTAGAAGTAGTAGTAGTAGTAGTAGTTGTTGTTGTTGTAGTAGTAGCAGCAGGAGTAGTAGTAGTAGTAGTAGTAGTAGTTGTTGTTGTTGTTGTTGTAATACTATTTGTCATATCTTTGTTTAGGTTTTTTGTTCGAGGGTCTTGGTTTTGCTGTGTCCATGAACTTCGTCATGTTGCAGCAACTTTTTTCTTCTCACCCACTTCACAAGATCTCACCCTCACTCGGCTGAGCGTGTGAGGAAGCCACGACCTCAACACACTTCTCAAGCCCTTCGCCTGAGGCATGCTCAGCCGGAAAGGGTCTAGGATTTAGGGTTCAGGGTTTAGGGCCCTAAGCTGCAAACACGATAAGAATCAGGGTCCCTAGTGCAGACCACCGGGGAGATGTCTTCCACTCGCCCCAGGCCGAGCCACACAGGTAGGCACTTAAAGATGGATCCGTGTAAAGACGGAACTTTGGGGGCCTCCACTCTCTCTACACGGGTCGCTACGATGCAGCCGCACTGTTCACAAGGCCGCCAAACTCTGCTGGGAATATCAGGGTTTATGGTACTTGGAGGATCAAGAGACTTTGTAACTAGGGTTACGAATAACCACTGAATTATATTCCCAGCGAATGAACTTGTTACTGTACTTATAAAGTCCCATGAACCGTTAAGGAAACTCTAAAATTCCAACCCTAAACTCCTATAGATTCCTTATAGCACCTTTTAAGGAACCCTCTAAGTTACAACGCAGTAAGTCCCATGAACCCTTCAAGGTATGGAGCAGGTGACTTCGGCCCACTAGAGAAGAGAAGATCACACCTTACTCCAAAGCCCTACGCATCCAAACACCGGATTAATGGGGTTTAGAGCTTAGGGTCTAATGCATTTAAAAGACAGCTCGCCACCCCAGAAGCCAGCCCGCCGAGGTGTTAAAATTCGGGAATACCCGCTGCTTCCCTGAACAGGCCCTGAACGCTAAACCCAGTTCGGCTCTGCACCCTTTAGCTGAAACTTCTGCCTTACCTGGAACGTTTCGAGGTTAGGAACGGTTGCGACGTCATGGGCTCGAGGAAAGCTGATGCCATCCTTGCGGTTTAGGGTTTAGGGGTTTAGAGGTTTACGGCTTAGGGTTTAGGGGTTTAGGGTTTAGGGCTTAGGGTTTAGGGGCTTTTAGGAGCTGGATCATGACTCTGACATGTGTCATGTCGAGGCCCCATAGTGTTTTACAGAGAGGATCCTCTCCATATCAAACGTGTGGTACAGCAGCAGGTTTGTGAAACCTCCTGCTGTCCGGGAAGATGGCAGCTAGTTGGACAACTTCGTCCGTTCCTGTGTATGATAATTCTTGCGCATCCTGCATGCATCATTAGGGTTTGAAGCTGTAAAATCGATGTAGCCTTCGACTTTTCTGAGACTCCGCTGTTCAGCTCATCTCGTTTATCCCCAAGGTGACGCACCTTTGTAGGTTCCTATTGACTTCAGGCACTAGCTTGCTTGTTGAGCGGGTTTACACTTTGTTCCCCAACGAGGGTACCCTACCCCCCAAGCTCCTCGTATGCATCTTTCAGCCGAATTAATTTAGAAGAGCTCTCCTTTCGTGCAAAGCACTAAGCGACACAAGTCCGGGTGAATTACAAGAGCTTCATGTGATGTCTTTGTTCCAAGGGCGTGCTACCACAAGCAGCATGCGGCCAGTTCTCCAAATTAGGGTCTCTTCTGAGGTCCTTTTTAGATGAAGGGTGCGTACTTGTTGGGAGGTCTAACAAGGGACCCTACTTTAGGGAACTGCCCATGTTCGGCTTCAACTGCCAACATACTTGGAGGGTCATGGGACTTAATAGCTAGGGTTATAAGTTAAGGTAACTAGATGTACGTAATTTTAAACCCAGTTGATGTATAAATAAGGTAACTGCGTATATTTAATTATAGACCCAGTTAATGTCTAATGTACTTAATACTGTACATATTAAGTCCCATGAACCTCCAAGTAGGGGCTTCAGTAATGAGAAAAGGGTTTTGGGGGCATAGGTCATAGGTATGAGAAGGAGCCGTCAGGAAGAGTATTACGAATGATCCAGGCTGCTATATTCAAACCGTATCCCCTAAACTCTTGTCATAGTAACTCTTGGGTTTAGGGTTTAGGGTTAAACCCTAAACTCTTACAGGAGCCCTCCTAGTAACTCTTACCAGTCAGCTGGCCATCTCCGCATCGGCAGGCTCATTAAAGCGCGCGGCCGCGTGCAGCGGCAACGCATCGAGCAAATCAGCCAAGATGTCCGCAATTCCTTGGCTAACCCTGGCCCTAGGGGTCCATGTCCTCATAAGGGTTCAGTACGGGTTTAGGGTATGGAGCTACATGTACTTCTATCGTATGTAATATGGTTCAGAGTAGTCCCTCTATCTCTCTCGCTCTCTCTCTCTCGCTCTCTCTCTCTCTCTCTCTCTCTCTCTCTCTCTTTCTATCTACCTACCTATCTACCTACCTACCTATCTATCTATCTACCTATATATATATATACACATACATATATATGTATATATATATATGCTTGAAGGCCAATATGTATGTATATATATATATACATAGATATAGTATATATACATACACACACATTGTGTGGGGTCATAGACCCCCAGGACTTCTAAATTCCAGGACGACCGAGAAACCGGGGGGAACGACAACCGTGGAAAGTGGCAGACAAGAGAACTGAAGCAATTAGAGGCGGAAAGGTTGCAACTTTCCCAGGCAAGAAGTGTCAAGTGGTGCAAGCATTTTTTTCCTCGATGTGACAGCACTTGATAAGCTCCTGCGCTGCCTAGCTTTTTTGACCGAGCACATGATCGGCAAGCCTGAAACTAACAGTCTTGATCGGCATCGTGGGACTTGCAACACGCGAATCGCGAGCTCTGAACGCCGAAATCCGCAGGCCCCAAACCCATCCGAACCTGCAACACCCTAAACTCCTGGGCCCCGAAGCCCCAAACCCTATAACCCAAACCCCCAAACCTATAATCAACCCCAACAGCTATAACCCTAAACCCCCTTAATCCCAAACCGCGACCGGAAAGCCTCTGAGCAGAGGGAGGTCAAGAAAGTCATTCCAAGCTGCCCATAGTGAAGCCCCATCTGTCGTCCTGCGAGAATGCCACTAGCTCCCAATAGGCTGTTTCAGATTCACTCTGAACCCAAAAGTGTCGAAGTATCTGCTTCTATGGCGCTTCTCAAGCTGCTGTGCTACCATTGCAGCATTCTTATGACAATGGAATTCCCAGACCCCCGGAAGGATCTAGAGAGAAGAACCCTAATTTGGGACCCTATACTATTGTGGGGCAATTACAGGGGATCTACTTTTGGATCCTTCCAGCGGTCTGGGTTATCTTTCTAGATGAATGCAGAGAACGTTCTGGACCTGACCCCAGATTGAACGTTCAGGATTTAGGGTTTAGGGTTTAGAGTTGGATTGAAACGTAAGTTCATGTTCTGTCCTCAAGGGCATTGTTTCGTATGGCCGCCGTACATGACGTGTGTGTGGAACTAAGCCTTTCTGGTGTGATTGTGCTTTGGAGCGGCCGTACCATGCTCCTACTTGTATCCCGCCAACAACCAGGTAACCAGGTTTTAGTCAGTGAAGGTCTGCTGGGCCAGCTCTTGTGCATCTTGGGATTCACAGGTTTGGAGTCGGTGTCCTCCAGCCGCAGCAGCTGGATGTCTGCTCCGTTGTACTGCCATCCCTCCACATGGCCATGGACTTGCCTCACATCGTATGCTTGCACACAAAACTGATGCTGATGTGGCCTAATGTCGCAGCAACGATCTCTAGTTCCAAGTTGCGAAGAGTGCCGTAGACGTCACACTACAGCCCGGAACTCCCAGCCCTGAGCGGTAAAGGAAAAACGAAAACAACACACCTTAAAACCCTAACCCTGAACCCCTAAACCCCCTACCCTGAGCCCCTGAGCGCCAAGATGCCCCCAAAACCTAAGCCCCGGACCCGAAAAGCCCTAAGCCACAATCATCCCTCAGCCCTAAACTCTCAAACCTCAAGCCAGGCTACAGGTCTTTCTGTCGAACCCGCGGTGGCCGCAGAGGATAGCAATCAGGGCAGACAAAAGCCTTGCGCTGTGGCGGCAAACAGAACCGTAAGGGTCCATGTACCCAAATACGCTTGATGATATAAACCCTGCATCACCACAATAAGGAATATACCATAATTCCCATAGTGTAGGGTCCTGAAGGTAATGCAGGATTTATATCATCAACAGTAGTATGTACTTTGTCCTCAAAGTACCTGTATAGGGACTACTTTAAGGCCAAAGTATATACGATATCCGTGCATGGGCCCTTAGGGGAAGGCTTCTGGTCTATGACCTGGCCTAGGCACTGTACTGTTTCATAGAGACGTCGACGTCAAGCGGCAAGAGAATGAAAGCCGTGCAAAAGATATCATCAAGGTTCAGGGTTTTGGAGTTTAGTAGGGTTTGAGATGGCTTTTGAGGCAAGTCAACAACTGCCTGCAGGAACGTAACATGGGACTTGCACGGAAACGCCCTGAGTGAACACCCTCTCCGCACAATCCCCATATGCCTAAACCCTGCATCTCCATTGCATCACAAGGCACAACATGGATCCCACTAACCTCATCTGGGTCAGAATGTCGTCTGATGGCTCCAGAGCTCGGAAGCGGGTGCAGGAAAGTCGCGCTTGCCTCTCGGGACTCCATGGTTTGGAGGCGATTTTGGAAAAGATGCCACTGAGATTTCCGAGCATATACGGAGCAGACGGGAACTGTTAGCACATCATCATTAAACTGCCTGTAACCCTAAACTCGATAAATTGACCTTGCACGGCTGGAAACTGGACCTTGACCTTTTTCCGCTCTCGACCTGCACCGTTCAGAGCTAGCCTTCATGGCGCTTCAGGCCGTTTGAGGAGTAAGGAATGCAGGATTCGGTGCGATGTAGAAACGTTCCCTATACAAGACTGCCATAGATGTACAGCAGACTCGAGAAGGGTGCTACTTTGCCTGACCGGCTTTTGCACATCTCGAGAAGCGCAGACCCTGTATAGTCAGTACATATGGAAAACACAAAGATGAAGAACGCAGCATAGTTTCACAACATAACCAAGCATACAAGACATGTACGTGCTTGTGCGTATAGAGTGCATGTATGTAATGTATGTATGTATGTATGTACGTACGTACGTACGTACGTACGTACGTACGTATGTATGTATGTATGTTGCATGTATGCATGCATGTATGTATGTATGTATGTATGTATGTATGTACCTGCCTAGTTCGAACTTAAGAGTGTGCAACACACGTCTATGACCAAACCATGTGCAACAAAGAGAGGATACAACCTGACATGGCCATGGCAAGGAGCATGCGCCAGCATCCTCTGCTGTCAATAAAACAAAGCTACCACTTATGGTATGGGGCCTTTACGTATAGGGTTTACTTTACCTGTACTCTCCAATGTAGTTCCTTTTGTTGTTTCGTTACCTCTGTTTAAAGGGTCCTACCATAAACATGGCTTGCCAAAAGACGAAGTATAATGGAGAGTACGGATAGGGTTTGCGGCTAAGATTTTCGGAGCAGCCGCTTGTGAGATGTCCAACACCTCGTTAAACAAAAACATCGCCATTCAAAAACCGTGCAAAACCCAATAAACCGCAAACCCTGTAAGCCCTAAAACCATAAACCCTGTAAGCTCTGAACTCGTGAAACATAAACCCTGAATCTCGCAACCCTAAGACCCTTGCAGGAAATACCTCAGATTGCTGTTAGTTAGCCGGGCTGCACGCATCTCTTGCGGCACCACTTCTATGCAGATCCCGCGAGATAGAACGGAACGAAGTGCTTGTGCCTGCAAAGGGTCTTGGGCTCAGGATTCAGGATTTAGCATTAAGGACCGTTTAGTTTAGGGTTCAGGGCTGTTGAGGCTGGATCATGATCACATGTGAGTGCCAAAGGTGCCCTACTTGAGGGTATCCAAGACGTGATTCTACTTGCACATCCTGTAGCTACTAGCCGTGAGCCTGAAGTATAACAAGCAGCGCAACTTTCAGCAATGTGGCATACGTGGACCCTCCATTTATCCTCCGCTGGACCCTCAGGGGCCAAGTACCCTTCTCGAAGAGTAATATATTATGTGCGTTTTTGATTAGAACAGGGTTTGGGAGGTCTGCGACAGTATGTTTTTAAGGAGCCCTCGGGATGAGTGTCTTCTCGGTAACAATATGAAAACTACTGAATACCCGAAACCCTACGCCTTGTTAAGCCCAAGCCATCCGAAGCCCTGAACCAACTTAACCCTCAACCCTATATATTGAAGGGTAAAAAGGGAATGCCTGAGCTGAAGGACAACTTTCGCGCCTCGTGTACCTAACGTGCCACCGGTAACAGCTGCCACCTTGCTCACTTGTTTGGGCCTTTTGGCTTACATTTACCGCAAATGCCAGAGGGGATGCCATAAGGAAAGCTTCAAGCCACGACAAGAACCGTCTTAAGCTTCGACGGCGCGCCAACCCCATACCCTAAATCCTTTCAGGCGTTGCGAAGCTTTCTAATGCAAATTGGGCTAAACCACGGCAGAGGGACCGAGCAAGAGCTTTGCTGCCGCAATGCCTGATCCGCCCGACGCTCTAAAGCTCTTTATGCCCCAAGCCCTTACCTAGACGCTGTAACCTATGTGAACCTTTGAAGTAGCAGCTTCAGGGGGTTACCTTAGTTTCTTAGTATAGGATCCTAAGTAACAGAATACGTACTCAAAAACGGTACTACATATCATTGTCTTGGTAAAAGCTGAACTCGACAAACCCCAAAAGTCCAATGAGCTGCCCTAAGCGCTAAACCGCCCAAAATCATCAGCCCTGGAAGTCTGCGTGCACCCTAGTTAGATTAGGGTTTAGGGTTTAGGGTTCAGGGTTTATGGTTTAGGGTTTAGGGTAAGTAATCCCCCATGACATCCTAAACTAGGTTATCCAGTAGCCTCCTCATAGTAAGGGTACCATTTTGCCCACTAGGCGGCGTTCACAGAGGAGACCCCAAAACAAAAGGGCAAAAGGGCACTACTGGGAGACCTAGTAAACCAATCCTACCCCTAGACCCTAAACCCTGAACCCCTAAACCCTATACCCCTAAGCCCTGAATCATGATAAACCCTGGAAGCCGAGGAAGGGACGTGCTAGGGAAGGAGCGGATGACTGCTGCCGTGGACTCCTTCATCGCCAGCTCGGAGATGGCGGCAGCCCGCGGAGCCCTGGCTTCGCCCTGCGGGGGGCTTTGAGGTTTAGGGCTTTAGGGTTTTAGGGCTTAGGGTTTCAGGGTTTAGGGGTTTAGGGTTTTAGGATTTTGGGTTTAGGGCTTTGAGGTTTAGGGGTTAGGGGTTTGGGGACAAATATATGCAGTGGCTTTCTCTCCGTTTAAGAGTTTGGGAGTTTAGGGGTTTAGGAGTATAAGGGTTTAGGAAAGGCAAAAAACAAGGCTCCGGCGAGCAGTAAACTAAATCTCGCCATTCCTCTCGTTGCATCACTTGCAGTGACAGTGTGCGGTGTCTTCGGTATGGTGATGGCGATATTGGACTCTTACTCTTTCAATTGCTGAACCCCTAAACCGCCTGAACCTTCAACCAGTAGGTGGTGAACGCAGATCCGGCCAACCTCCTGCCGACGGCGCTTGGGCGGCGGAAAGACATGGCACTCCATGTCACGCGCACGATCAAAGCTTGCAAGTGCTGTTTTGGATTCAGCTGCATCGATGCAGCTTGAGTAAGGTGAAGTTCGAGGATGGTATAAACCGTAAGGGGCCTGCGGGACCCTGGGGTCGTTACAATCGGATCTTCGTTGGCTTAATCACCAGTTTTGTGGTTCCGGGTTCCGAGATTTCTGCTTCGGGCTTGCAGCCTCCTTAGACCGTGTAAATTACTAAAGACAACCCCAAACCCTCGTGTGTCGTGCTGCCCTTGCTTCAGGTGAAAGCTTGCGGAATCATACCATATCAAACTCGGACCGATTGGCAGAACTCGTGACCTATGCTAGGAGTCAGGGTTTTATGGGACCCTGGAGACAGAGACCCTCTCAACACGGCCCATTTGAAGAGAGCTAGAAGTAAGCGTTAAGAAGGGTCCCCGCTAAGGGGTCTCCCTAACATTACCTAGGATACAAGGCTACCCCAACATCCTACATTCGTGCAAGTTGCTCGCCAGGCTCTCGTATCTTGAGCTGTGCATCTCTCACGGTGTTCGGGCTTCGGATTCTTAGGGAGGGCTCCCCATCTTCTGAACTACATACCCATAGAAGTATCTACTCTAAACACAGTTTTCTATGATGAAGTCTCCGTCCTGGAACTGTCATACGTCAGAAGATGTTGTCATAAGGAGACATGAAGGCGTCTAAAGCCCTGCGCATCCACAGTGACCTTTTCCGCGAATTTATCTGCCCATCTGTGCCCGCAACCCTGCACTCCGTCGCTCGGTGTCATTCGGGCTTCACCCGAGCGACTACTCGGCTCTGAACTTCTGACCCTGCACTCCACGCCAGGACAAGCTAAGCTGCAATGTGTCCTTGTGCGGTCAACAGGATCTCGTCCTGCGACAGAACTAACTGACCATACACCTGCAAACAGTGTGCCCACATAAACTTATAGTCACTCTAGTGACTTGCGAAAGGTCTATATGAAGCACGGCAGTCGTTGCCACATGGAGCATGCCACATTGCTCCGATGATAGAAAGACGCGGGGCCACCCTCTCAATATCCGCCGTCCTTCAGGCTCTCAGGAGAGGCGCACCCTCTCAAGCCGCAGTGCAGGCAAAGTGAACCGGGATGCACTTCATGCCGCCGTGCTTGGTCCAGGAGCAGCCAGGGCTGAGCAAGCCCAAAACATCACATAGCCAGCGTAAGATTCGGAAAGGAGGGGGCGGCCCTCCCGAAACATCCAGGCATGGAAAGGATCGCCACGCCACCAGCGCTCTGTTCCTTGTCGGTGCCGTTCGACGTAGCCAGCGTGCACGTGGAAAGGAAGCAGCGGATCATCGACGGGCCGGTAGAAGCAGAAACCTGCAATGACAGCTCCCAAATCCCCTCCAACCCCAATGAGAACCTGCACAAGTCAAAGAGCAAAAACCTTTGGGCCTTCTTCCACCACAACATTTTGTGGAGTTCTTCCAGAACCCCATCCTCACCCCAATTACAAATGTAAAGCTGTTGTAGAACCCTAAACCCTAAACTCCTCGAAATCGAAACCCCTTTGTTCAAAAAAGCAGACCTTGGATCTTTGGCCCATCGCCGAAGGGCTCAGGGAAGGGCGCGCTGCCAATGCTCGAAGCCTGGAGAAGGGATTCGGCAGCTGGGGGAGGTTGCATGCTTTCCTTTTTTGGGGGGTGGGTTTATAGCCTTGTTTGGGTGGTGGGTCACCCTAGACCCTAAACCCTAAACATAGGCTTGGGTAGAATCCCAGGTCCACGGCATGAGGCTTTTGGCATCGCTTCTTAGCTTCGGTCCCCAAGCAAACCAACCTCCAAGCCCTATATGGACCCAAACTGAGGGCTAGGGAGAGTCCGCCAGGAGTCGAGGTTTCAGATTCTGTACAGAAACCCTGAAAAGTCCGTCTGAGGCTGCGGGACGTCAGCATCATGCAGCACTCGAAGCTGAACCTCGGCCTCACTAAAGCTGTCCGCATGTTCAACAACGGCAGCTTAGGCAGGGTTTGGGAGTATCGTGCGTTTCAGGTAGTATGTAGTTATCAGCAATGCTGGATAGCCTTCTGCTTGCCGTCTAATTGTGTTCGATCGCTAATTATACCGAAATCATGAGGCTTAAACTGCAAGCTACCAAGCCCGCAACCTGGATTTCCTGGTTTTCTGCACTGAACTCTAAGGATCACTGGACGGGGAGTAGATTATACGAATACCAATGCAAGTACCCCGATAAGCACCCACCTTAAACCCGAAAATCACATTCAACCTTACGCCTCATCTACAGCGGTTGTCATTATGACCCGGCGAGTCACTACGTCCCTGGATCCATTCAAGCACGTTAAACCCTAAACCCTAAACCCAAGACCCAAAACCCAAACCCTAAACCCTCCCTGGACCCTGTCAAGTACAGAACTGAGACTCCAACAGGGCGTGGATGGTGTCTGCAGGGGAAAGCCGCCTTGACGAGACTCTGCCTGTGCCAGATGCAAGAGGGAGGTTGCTGGTTATGGGGGGTTGCATCGAGGGTTTCGCTTTTGGGTTTAGGGCATGTTTAGGTTTTGGGGTTTAGGGCTTTGGTCGAATGCTGGGTCACGAACTTGCTCGGCACTGCCTGTTTTGCAGTTGGAAAAACGTCTGATTGAAACCAGCATGGCATAACACACTGCTCTCTACACACTTGGCCACTTGCTTGTTGAAGTTTCGCGGGAGGAATACAGAAACTTGGGAGCAAAGCAAACCTCATACAAATAAAAACAACATCCCGCCAAAGCCCAAAGCAATTAATGTAGGGGCCTCAATAATTGGAATAGGGTTTTGGGCTCTTTCATAATTAGTATATGTAGTTAGTGTAGTTCTACCAAAGAACCCTATTAGGAATGATGTTGTCTTGTCTTGTCTGCGGACTGTCGGGCCCTTGTTAAGGCGTGTCCCAAAAATCTGGCATTGAATTCTGGTGAAACGTTTGCTGGCCGACACTGCCAAAACCGCTTGGTGTGCACACGAGGACCTTCTCGGCTGGAGTTTGCGTTGTGATCGGAAACATTGGTAGCAGACGGCCGGACAATGGCAGCGATATCCGAAAGGAGGATGTCTGCTTCTGAAAGACCAGCAGTGCGGTCATCTGCTGTGGGTAGTCCCGGGCCAAAGGTCCCCCTCCCAAGCCTTGAAACCCTTCCAATTACCTTTCCGGCGATGAAGGGAAGCCGCCTTTTCAGGGGCTTCAAGGTCCAAGATCTGTGCATACGTGAGCGGTGGAACAAGATGAACGGCCTTGCCGAGACAGGAAGTGGAACATTTAAGATGTTGTTGACTCTGCCGGATGGAGCCATAGCATTTAAGGCAGGCAATGCACGCAAGTGACAAAGTGTAAGTTCGTGCTGAGCTGAAGATACGATGTGCTTTAGCCAAATGTGCACGTAAGTGCCTTCCGTAAGGGAAAGGAAGCCTTGCATTCCCAACAACAGTAAGTTTGGAGAACGGGAACAGGATCGGAGACCCGCGTGGCCGGAACCGAAGCCCACTTTAAGTAGGTCTTGCTTGAAAATTTTCTCAGCTTGTGCAATCTGTCGAAACCACCACTCCGGGGGCTCGGCGACAGACTCTAACAGACATGGAATTTCCTGACCATACGGCAGAAAGAATCCAACATCGGGGCGGTTTTGTCGGAGGTAGGCCACGGCAGATTGCAGCTGAGTGAGCCACGAGGAAGCAGGATGCGAAACCCAATGGTCGTGCAACAACACAAGCAACGTGCGCGGGCCATGCTTGAAGAGCCTACAGAGAAAAGAAGCACGAGCTTTCGCCAAGGCCAGCGGAGGGGCGACTGCACGGGCTACATGTAGCACTTCGTATGGGTGCGCCTGGGTCTCTCCACAAGGCTAGCAAGTGTCTGTCCCAGACTCTTTGATGCACTGCAGCGCCAAGCACTAGGGCAGCTCCGGTATGAATATACTTGGAGACAATGAGGGACAGCAACAAAGATCGACTGACGGATAGATCAAAGCGATGCGAGCCAAACAATTTGCGGCTGAGAGGCTGAGCGAAGCGATGGTGCAAGTCGGGCATGAGGGAACAGTTTGAGGTTGTGATCCCACCCAAGTGTTTGTAGGCTTCCACGACAGGGAGCTTGTGAACAGAGCCATCGATGCATTCCGGTACCTGCAGGAAGAACGGAACTTCTTCATCGGAGCAAATGCTGGTGTGTGCTGCGCGGATGACCATGCCAAGAGATCTCGCATGTGTGACAAGAACGGAAACACTGGAAATGACACGTCCTAACTCTTGCTCCGTAGTGCTCCCGGATTGCGGGAGAACATAGTCATAGTCATCATGAAGCTCGGCCCATGGTGGACGGCAAGCGGGGGCATCAAGGAGTGGCTGAAGTCCACTGAGGTACGCTGAGAGCGTCAGTGGTCTCGTTCCCGCCCGGCCGCTGAGTCTGAACCAGGTGCCAGACAAAAGATCAGAAACGACGGCCTGCAAGTGATCATTGGCCCCCCAAGTTGAACAGTTCTGCGAGCAAGCTTAGCTGGCTTAGCTTCCGTTGAACAGCTGCAGCCGGCAAGTCCAGCTTGTGGAGGAGACGCAAGAGCCCAATGCCGGAGCCCGTACGGCGGACAACCAATTGGCGCGGCGCTCTGCGCTGGCCGGGGGGTCGAAGGGGATGACTGCCCATGGGCGTCGAACTCCAGTCTGCCACAACAGGAACGAGCGAACTGCCCATGCGGGAACCTCTATTCCAATACCTTCTCCACGGCCCCTGCCATAAGGTCGAGCTGCGAAGACTTCAGGAGAGGCAAAAGCTGGGCACGGATGCAACGATGAAAAGCCTTACCTGCAACACTGGCAATTAAGATGGAACGGAAGCCATCCTAAGTAGGTGCCGGCCCGGCTTTCTTGGCGCGGGGCGTCCGGTCGTCTTCATCATGACAGGCAGTAGGCTGTCGAGGGGAGTCAGGATCCGACAACTTAAGTTCGGCAGTGATTTTGTCTTAAGAAGTTCGGCAGTGATTCTGTCTGTTCCTGCAGCAGTGCCATTTTCAGACGAAGAATCACCTGTTCAGCCTGCGCCGAGGTAGGCACGACTTCCAAGCAGAAGACCTGATGGAAGGTTACGTTGCTGCCGAAGGCCGGCGACTGAGAACACGGCCTAGGAAAAAGGCCAAAAAAACCCCGTTTGGGGGTCGTACTCAATTGGTCAGTCCCGGCGACGACCCGGGGCCACCGATTCGTTTCTTGGGCGCTCGGGCTGACCAACATGAAACATTGTCCTCCTGCAAAGCCATGCATGGCGATTTGAGGCTAAACTTTTGCACAAAAGGTGGCAAGGCCCGGAGGCGGAGGAGGACGCCAAACACAAACCCAGTGAGTGAACCCCTCGCGAGGACGACAGAAGAGAATCCTCATGAAAACCAAGCCAATTCCCGGAATGGTTCCAAAGGAGACTCTGTGTCGAGGACTGAGAGCGTGTGCTCCGATAGGCATATGTCAGCAAAAGCTGTACATCCCTATCGCCCTATCACTTCTCACTCAGACGGGTGAAAGCCTTGCCTCGATCCCGGATAGAGACCAGAGTGGCCCAGCCGACTAGGAGCAGGGCCATCAAGCCAGTCTGAGCCCGCCCAAACAGACTGTTCGATAGTCCTCTCCGTTGGGATGTGCCGCAATGATGTCCTTCCAGCCCGAGCCTCGTCGAAAAGCATGTGCTATTCAGTACTCGTATTCCACGAAACCGCCGGGTGGCTCCGCCGCATTTTGCTCCTCCTCGTCGTCGGCTATGATCTGCATGGGTTCCTTGGCATTCTGGCCGGCAACGGCTCCAGCTGCCTGCGCAGCTGCCATCGCTGCTTGCCTGGCTGCCTTCTGGGCCTCCTGTTGCAAAGCTTCTGTATGCGCGCGATCGGCCTCCTGCTGAGCTTGTTGGAGTTGGGCCTGCTCTGCTAACAGGGCATCCCTTTTCGCATGAAGCCTGTCCGACAGGTTGATCGACGGGGGCGACTGAGTATGAACTGCTGCAGTTGACTGGCGGCTCGGTCTGGTATGGGTCTCCGGCAGGACGGGGCGATGTAGTCGTATAGGCCGGATTCACTTGTGCACGCTGTACTGGTTGTGCAGTCCGGATGACTGCGGGCGAATGCTGGGCCATCAAAATGGCCCTGGCATGTTCTCACCTTGCACGAGCATCCAGATTGGCTCGAAGTTCCTCATCCATGTCGCCCGTGGTGTCGGCTTCCTGCTCCTCTTGTATGAGAGCTTCCCAAGCTGTGCTGTCGAGTTCCATAGCCCGAACATCCTGAGTTCGGCCCAAGACAGCCTCTTGCACCATTCGATGAACTTCCTCCTGCTCCGTGATGGCAGTCTGGATCTCTGACTTCATCCTCAACACGTCTCTCTCGCGTCGCTTCGGTTCTTTGTTGTATGCCAACTTCATGGCCTGCTGATAGGCATTCCACCTCTGTTGCTTTTCCGTCTGCTCCTTTCGGAGCCGAGCTAGCTTGTCCTCGGCTTAATTTGTCTCCGAGTGGGTCGTCCTTGTCGTCGTAATGTAGTCCTCCCTTCGAAACGGAGGGATCGCAGCCTTCGGTGCCACCTCGCGAGGGAGGACATTTTCCGGGCGAGGGAGGACATTTTCCGATGGCGAGATCGCACTCGGCGAGTGCTGGGGCGCGGCGATGTTCCCAGCAGCTACACCTCGCTGCTGAGGCAATTCGGGGTCTAAGGAATAACATTGGTATTTATTTAAGCGTCCATATTATTGAAACCTATATAAGCCCCCTCTGAGAGTTTTGACTACAAAAACCCCCTCACCTTAACCTCCAAGTGGGCGACAGTCCCCATGCACCCTAAACCCCTAAGCCCTATAAGCCCTAAACCCCTAACCCCTAGATCTTAAGCCCTAAACCATAAACCGTAAATCCTAAACCACAAACCCTAAATCCCAAACATTCGCTGGCCTGGAGCTTCCAGGCGCAGACTACCACAACCTGCAAGTAGCTACAGTAGACCTCATAGAATAAGGGTTTTATGTGGTTCTAAAGCCTTCTAGACTAGAATCAGGTTACCCGTTGCACTACACTTATATTAAGGACCGAACAATAGCCTGACTAATTATTCAAGCCCCTGCACTGACGGCATTGAGAATTCCAGGGCTGGGAGCCATAATGCAACCCTAGATGCCCTAAACTCTACACGAAAAAGGCCCCCTTACAAACCCAAACATGCGCCGAACGGCGACATCTAAGGTCACGGGCCCGATGAGGCCCTGTATAATCGAAATCGGATGTTGGGCACAACCGAAACACAGCCCGCTACTTGATGCTCAAAAGGGAGACCAGGGCCTGATCGCTAGGTTTCGAGATGCAGATTTTGTGTTGTTGTGTTGTTTGTTCTCTTATTCTTCTTGTGCTGGGCGGTTTATAAGGCTTTTTACAGTCCCGAAAACTTTAGTTTAGAAGGGCTTATCAGGCTTTTACCCAATGCTCGAACGGGTTCTATAAGTAGTTTCGATGGTGTTTAAAGGGTTCCTCAGTTGTTAGAGGATGTTGTAGGTTGGGTTTACGTCGAGGGGCCTTTACATTTAAAGCAAGTTTTCGGATTTGGCCGCGGAGTTTCGGGCCTGGCTTTTTAATGGCTTCCCTAAACCCTAAACCCTGAACCCTAAAGCCCTAAACCCTAAGAGTTCTGGGGCTTTGTTCCCTAAGCTGTTGGGCTCCCTTGGACTTCTGGGGTAATGAGGCTGCTGGGCCTTGGCTCCCAAAATTGAAATGCCTGTCCCAATCGCAAACTTTTGTTATGTCAATCTCTGGTATGTGTGTATATATATATACATAAATGAATGTATATGCACATACAAATCTCTCTCTCTCTATATATTTTTTTTCATGCCTATGTGTACTTATACATGTATATATATATATATGTTTATATTTGTATGTGTGTGTATATATATATATATTTGTTTATATATTTATATACTTATATACCTTATATGTACACATATACGAAAGGAGTCATGTAACAAAGAAGAACAAACTGGTCAAGGGTTCACCCACACTTCGTGTTGAATTACCTTGTGTCCCTGTCATGACCTGCGGCTACTCTTCGCAAAACTGGCTAACACAGGGGCCTGAAGGAGTTGAATAAGTAAGGTGATATCTGTGGTATAACGACATGTACTTTTAACGCCATTGCCAGATTGACCCTGAAGGTCCATGCCACGTAATATTACTAAGTTTTCCGACATGTTTTTTAACCACCTACAGAAACCTAACTCAACAGTGGACAGTCTAGAAATTACATCCCATTTGTATTCCACAATGTCATTATACTGAAATCTACCGCAAAACCTATTCTAGGTAAACCTAAGGCCATACTACATAAACAGTTCCGGACATCTTCATACTGTAACCTCCCCCAAAAACCGATTGAAGACGGAACCTCAGGCCACGGCCAAAAGAGCTCGATCAATCTGTTGCAGCAAGCGCTGCACAAGCTTGCCCGATCCTAGGAGGGCGATGCTTCAGGGTTTAGGGGTTTAGGGTTTAGGGGTGTATAGGGGTTTAGGGGTTCAGAGTTTCCGCCCACAATGTTTTGTTAAAAGTCTAAAGCTGCATTCGTCTTCAACACTCCTCCAAAAGTCACTCAGACTCTATACAGTAAATCCCGAAACCCTACGCCCAAAGGCCTAAGGGCTCAGGGCTGCAAGGTTCCGCACTTCGGTGCTTCAAGGGTTGAGGCGTCCTTGCACTGAGGACTCAGGTGCCCTGTGAGGATGCTCTGTGGTTTCGAGTTAAAGGAACAATTAAGGGCTTTTCAAAGGGCTGTAATAGCGTTACCATTGCAATATAGGTGTGATAAAGCTTGAGTGAGAGAGTGAGAGAGAGAGAGAGAGAGAGAGAGAGAAAAAAAAAGCATGTCGCCCGTTGTTTGGCACACCACCGGATCATGGATGGAACTGCACCAACGCCTTGCCCAACATTCAGCCACTGACCCAAAGAGCCCGATACCCCCTGTATTGCTAGAACATGTCACACTTTAGTCACTATAGTTTAAAGAATGTCGCTTCGTTCAGAGGTGTTGGGGCTATTCGGGAACGCAGGAAGTGGCGAGTCCAAGTTGGTCTTGTTCTTTTCTTCCAGAAAGCACTGAAGGGATGTTTCATGGTTACGGCCATGTGAAGGGGAAGTCCTCAGCCAAGTACGCAACCTTGTATGACATGAACATATAAGCACTTGCCCGAGCCAGCTGCCTTGCACAAAAATAAAACATGTCACGATTTCTATGTCAGCTTCCCGTCTGTGAGTGGTACTCCTAGCAGCACAACAACACTGCATTCACAACGGCAGCACTGGCCATGTCTCAAAAGCCTATACTCTCATACTGTTTTGTGTTTGCATGCGTCCCCAACCATTGTAAGCACAGTCGACAATGCTAACTTATTGACCATTATGTCAGGTCTGACGTGGTGGCAACATGACTCTGCGGGTCAACTCCTGGACAGGCAGCGCGGTGTGCGCACGGCTTTCCGTGTGACAACTCTGAACCTTTGCGGTTCCAGTATATGTTTAAAGATGCATACAAACACACACACACACACACACACGCGCACACACACACGCGCACACACACACACGCACACACACACACAGGTATATGTATATGTATATGTATATATATATATACACGCAGTTATACAAAAACACATATATATATATAAACATGCACATTCATAACCCACAGAGTGACACCAAGTCCGAAGGCCAGGATTCCATCCCCACACGGAATAACTGATCCCACATCCAAAAACCCCCTACCAACCTGAGATCCCGGTGGGTGGAAATTGCAACAAAGATGCTCTCGGCGCGATTATGCATGCCAGTCTGCAGACACGTTCCGATTTACTGTATAGGCATATACATAGGCATTCAACGCAGGGTTTTGGTTTTTGCATTGTTTGGGACTTCTTGCTGCCTTGGGGGCTTTGGGATGGCTTTTGGTTGCAGCATCCCGCAATTCGAACTTCATGGTGCCGGGTCGCAATATCCAAATTACTGCCATTGCGTGCTTGTTTTTGGGGCTTAGGTCTGCAAACTTCCGGATCTTCTACAGTCTTTTTGCAACCACCATCTCCGATGATTGGTGGTAGAAGGCATGCTTGCTGAATGAGGCCGTCGCTTTAGACTTTAAATTCCGCGGGCTGGTGTTACAAACTCTGTGGTCGAAGTTCGCAGCCCCGGAGCTGACACGGCCCTTTGGTGGCAAACACGGATACCCTCTACCCAAAGCAGCAGTAGAACCACCAGCAGTAGTCGCAGTAGTAGTACTTGTAGTAGTAGTCGTCGTCGTGGTAGTAGTAGTAGTATACTAGCAGTAGTAGTCGTAGTAGCAGCAGTACTAATAGTAGTAGAAGCAGCAACCAGAAGTTTAAGTGGCCACTACGTTGTCGATCTGATGGTGGCTGTTATGATAGTTGGGGTAGTCGAAAAAGTAGATGTCGAACAAGTTGCTGGCATGAGAGTAGTCACCGTCGTAGCGGTAGTACGGTGTAATAACAACTTTGCAGTAACTGCAGCAGCAATAATAGTAGTAGCAGCAGAAACAATCAAACCGCATCCTGTCCTTTAGTGAGACGAACAAGCGGACCTGCCGCTGCCTGCTGTGCGGGACGAAAGACCTGCGTAGCGGCAGGTCTAAACCCTAAAACCTGAACCAAATCGGCACCAGTAAGCAGGTTCAGCGTTCAAGGCCAAACGGCCTGACCCTCTTTGACAGGAGTCATGACGTATTGTTTCATATTGAAGATATCGTACCATTGCCTAACTTACTACCTTATACAACCAGTTACCAATTAAAATGAATGTGTGCATCACATCTAAAACTTCAGAACTTTTGCAGCGTTATATTGCAACATGCTACACTGTAATTGTTTTATGATGTTCTATGATTTTATATGATACTCTGTTTCATTATACTCTGCTATGTTCTGCTCTATTGTATTATATCGTATCTTTTACTGTTGCCAAATACCATGTACCGAAATGTTATATTTAGATCCTACAATGTGATGCTGTAATATAGTAGCATATCCAACATCGTATACATTAAATCATTAAATATTGTATACCAACACATAGCGATAACATTTTATAAGCATGCATACAAGCTATAGATATATACATATGCACCCGTCTATAAATGAATAAATCAATATATACACCCATACATACGCACATACATGCGTGATTGTATGCCGCCCAAAACCCCAAGTTGATGCAACACGACAGGCCTGGTTGGTGAAGCAGTTCGTGCTGCTGCGCGCCACAGCTGCATCACAGCAGACCTCAGACCACCATACCACATCTTACACACCGAACATCGCCGGAAGCAAGAACGGCACAACTTCAAAATCCAACGCGAAGGCCTTCGGCCCGGCGCAAAACAACCTATGTCATCCTCTCTCTTGACCGAAGAGGAACACGAAGCGGTCCCTCATGATCACAAGAGTCACAAGAGCGACCATTACCAGCATGACACCGTGGACATCGAAAGACACGTCTTCTCTGTGGTGCGTGCTGTGTATTCTTGTACCGCGGTAATTGAACTCTAGGCCGCGAGTGATCGTGCTGGTGGTGTTGCTGCCGTGGCTGGTGGTGGCGGTAGTAATGGCGGTGGTCCTGGGCGGGGTGGGGCTGGTGTCGTCGCTGTCCCCAGTTCGTCGTCGTCCTCCTCGTCAGACGATCGTTGTTGTCTTGCACTGTGGAGGCTGCCGCCGAAGCTACTTCCTTACTCGCCCCATCGACTCGTCACAGACACTGCCGAGCAGCAGGAAAGGCTTCCATGGCAATAGCAAGGACTCCTCCAAAGCAATATACTGTAATGTACCATAACATGCTACAATGAACTGCAACATATTGACATATGATAAGGAAATGAACCAAACACACACACACACATATATATATATATATATATATTATAAATGTATACATAAACATATGTATGTATGTATGTATGTATGTACGTACGTACGTAGGTATGTATGTATGTATGTATGTATGTATGTATATCATAGATAAAAATGGGTATATATATACACACACACATCTGTATTTATTTCTCTTTTATAGATTTATGTTTATATTCGTCTTCATGTTTATATTTGTATTTGGGATCTATGCAAAAAAATGGTCCATTACAATTTCATGGGTCGAAACCCCAGCTTGCGGCATTGGACTTGAAGCCTTCGGGTGCAGATCTGGGAAGCGTCGAAACCGAGAGCAGCCGCGGCTAAGGCTTCTATGTAGGAGTTAGGAGTGATATAGACCCCTTTTTAAGAGAGCCCCTAACCTTAGAGAGATTCTTGGAGATATAGACCCCTTTTTAAAGAGAGCTTTAGACAGATTGCAGGGATTAGGGCCAGGGCTAGAAGGATTCAGGGCTTTAGGCCGGGACCTTGAGTGTGAAATGCAGGAGTTCGGATTCTGGGGACGTTTGGGGATGTAGACCCTCTGAAGAAGGTCCCTTTGAAGAGCCAGAAGTAGGGTTAGGATGCGTACCCTTTTAGAGGCCTCCCTAATGCTTCCTGGGATTTAAGGCTTCTATCGGCTCAGGGCTTAAGGCTTCTAGGGCCTTTGGGGTTCGGGGTTCAGGGTTTAGGGATTGGGGGCCTGAGGATTCCTTTGAAGGTTCTTTTAAGGGTCTCATGGAGAGCTACCATAAGGAGCTCTATAAGCGATCTCTAAATCTCAACTATAAGGGGTTCTTTAAGGATTTTCAGGGCTTGGGCTTATGAGCCTTGATAGTTGGACCCGGGTCTTGGCGTTTTACTCAAACAGTTATACCGATACTCCAAGTTGTCCTGCATCACGCTGTTTGCATCCTCCAGCCTCAGATGAGGTTTAGGGTTTATATGGCTTACGGCTTAGGGTTTTAATCCGAACAGTGACGTGCTGAGGGCTTACGGGCTTAATATCGGAAACCTGCCTTGAAGTCGGCAGCAAACTTGCATGGACTAGTTCATGGGGCTGGCCCTCACAATGTGAAGAGGCGATTTGGGGATGACTGCCACAACCTTCGACCGTAAAGGTTTTGCAAAGCTTCATAGGTTCGGTTTGTTAGCAAAAACGGTTAAAACGGGCGGGAGTGTTCTGGTTTCGCTAGGTTTTTGTTCTGAGGATCCCGAAATTCGCAGGTCGGACAGGATTGTAGTAGTCTGTCCTACTTCTCGGCTACCTACCGAAAAACCCTTCAAGCCACCAAAACTGGAAAACTCCGACGTGACTGCCGGCATAAACCGCGAAACGCTCATCATCCGAGCAAACCTCTCTACAGACAGATTTGAACCCGTGCATATCCCTCGAGAGGGGCATTAAAAGAATCCTCAAAAGATCCCAAGTAACAACCCCTTAAAGGGCCCTTACAAAGGACCTTAAAGAACCTTCAATGGAATCGGCTTGCTGACAAAGTGCAAGTCCTCAAGACCCTCGATGGGCCCTGGATCAAGCCGGAGAGGTCCTCGGAAAGCTTGAGTTGGTGGAGTTCTAGGGTTTAGCTATGTTCTTGTTTTTTTGAGGGGGGGGGGGGGGGGGTGCAACCCGCCCAACCAAGCCCGAAGCCCGAAGCCTTCCAAGCCCAACCCCAAGAACTCAACCAACAAGCCAACTCACCAAGCCCAAGCCCAAAAACTCAAGCAACACGCCGACACAGAACCTCTCACCCCAATCCCCACCCCATAAACTCAACCAACGAGCCAACACACCCCTCAACCCATAACCTTATGCAAACCCAACCCTAACCCGTCAGTGTATGGTCGCCCACAGTTTATACAACAAAGGAAACAAGACAAGTTCAGGACAAACGCACTTTTATTTAGGTCGGAGTCAGGCGTATTTGAGACATCAGTTGCTGAAAGTTTGAATCATCAAGAAGATGTTTTGGAAACCTACTTGAAGAAATATTACCTATATGAAGTGTATATATCTTTATAATGACGATGTATAAGTTGTATGAAGACGTTGATGAATGCCTTATGTGCGAACATAGAGCAAAAATAAACAAATCAGTAACAGTGATCCCTTAGCACATAACAGAAAGCATAATGATGTTTGCAGGTTGCAAAAGGTGCGAGAAAGATATTGAAATGATTAATTGATGAAGTAGAGGCATTAAAAGAACAAAGGGAGACACGAGAATTAAGAATACAGATAGAAAAGACATGACATAGATTATCAGATGGTATGGAAAAGAAGATGGCATATTATTGTTTGTCTAACCAAATTCTTTTATAATCAATATCATAAATAAAACTCTACAAAGGGGGTTCTTAATAAAAACTCGACAAGGGGTTCTTAATGAAACTCTACAAGGGGGGTCGGCCCGTTTTTTGCGTAAGATTCTACATAAGATTATGTAATATTTTCTCGGGTTAGGGTTAGGTTTTGCACAAGGCTATGGGTTGAGCGGTGGTGTTGGGTTGTTGGTTGAGTCTATGAGGTGGGGGTTGGGCGGTTTCGGGGCGGTTTATTTCGGGGCATGGTAGGGTGCTAGCTGAGGGGTAAGGTCCAGGGTTTAGGGATTACAGGGTTCAGGGTTTTGCAGTTGAGTATTTCTATATTGTACACTGAGAGGCAATGCAAAAGGGGGTTTGGGCTTGGAGTTCAGGTCCTTTTGGGGGCTTTGGGCTTACGGTCTTCGTGCTTTGGGAGTCTAAAGTTTCAGTGCAGGCTTCGGCAGACAGTCTCTTGTCAGGAATACACCCCGCTAAACCCTACACCCTAACCCCAATCCCCGAAACCCCTAAACCCTAAACCCTCAGCTTTTTGGGCTTTCCATTCAAGGCCCACATGGGCGCAGAATTGACTTCGGAGTGTGGGTATACAAGAAGGGGCCTTAACGATTACGTAGAGCAAATAGTTGTTTTTTTGGGGGAGTAGACTGTGCTGCATAATGTATACCGTAAGGAAGAATGTTTGCAACTATTTTGCCTTCACGTCCCAAGCCCCGCTGCTGGTGGTGCTTGTAAACCAGGGTGTTAGGGGCTTAGGCTTAGAATTGTAAAGAAACCCGAGTTACTTTGGCTGTAGGGTGACACGCAGTCGGCATGTGAGTTTCGAGGGGCTCGTCGGCTCGGTGCAGCAGCAAAACAAAGGTTGCACGACCCTCTGTTTGAGCCGTCATCACGGGGTGCTATTGGTGGATTGCTGCGCAGAGTGGCAATGGTTGGTTTCCTGTGCCAGCCCCGAACGCAAGCCTACCTGTGTGAAGCTTGACACATCTTTGGCGTTTGAACATCTGCTGTTCCCACTATGTAAAACACGATGTTGTTTGGTCATGACTGTGTTACTCGGCCTTCGTAAGACTGGTGTTTTGTAGTGGGTTTCTTTGGGTCGCAAAGGTGTAAAACCTGCGGACAGGCGGATCTTCACCTGCCCTTAGAAATCTATCTTCTCAGGGTTCCGTAATATGATTTCCTTAAGAAATCTCTTAGACTTAAGAAGGTAGGGTTATTTGAGGTTTAGAACTTAAGGTAGGGTTTAGGGTCTTCCGCCAGGTTTCCGGGTGATGACTCCTTTGCGACTGGGAGGAAGCTTTCCCCACGGAGGCCCACCTTGCTTGGCGTTTGTTTAAGCTCATCTTTCGTTTCAGCCTAGCCTAACAAAAAAGTTCAGGGTTTGGGAGAATGTAAACTTTAGGGTTGCAGGAATACGGGTGCAGCGTCTCATGCAACGACTCATGCTACAAGGCGCTTGAGGATCTAGAATCTAGAATCTACAGACTATGGTTTTGTGATGATTGTGTGTCGGTTCTTTTGGCGGTTTGTGTGGCTCGATTTTGGCATCGGGGTTTCCAATCTTGGAGATTGCTTTCGGGTGTTATTCGGGGTCTAGATTTTGAATCCCTTAAAGTTTTTGAAGCACTCATAACGTGTTCTTAGAAGAAGCTGAATGGGACTTAGCAGGCACTGGAAACATAGGGGCAGACTAGTGCCTCGGCTACGCGTTTTATGGCGTTTGTAGGTAAAACAGACATAGACTTTTGTGGCTTAGGATTCGGAGTCAAGGGTTATGCACCCACCGCCACCCCAAAAACAATAAAAAACACACAAACACACACACACACACACACACTGACTGACGATCGAACCGCGCACGCAGTTCTGGAGCGCACGTTGGTGCATAACGTCAACATTGTCCAAGGCCATGTTGATAATCTAGGATGATGGGTCTATGTGTTTACGGTTCAGGGTTCCGCATCCGAGCTATACGATCGCTGGTCATGCTGCGTGCAAATTCATCTCAACACCCGAGAGCCTACGCCCTTAATCCAGCTGGAAACAAAGCCTCAAAGTCGAATCGTCCCAAACTCTTCGAGACTAGACACCTCGAAGAATTTGAAGGGCTTAGAAGTGTTTTGGACCTATGCCTATACCGTACATCCTAAACCCTACACGCTAAACTCAACCCTCAAACCCCAAACCCTAAATCCTAAGCCATCAAACCCCTAAACCCCCACACCTGAATCCTAAGTCTAACTAAGCCGGCTTTTGTGCGACCCACAGAGCTCGGAAAGCGGCATCTTTGCCCAGCGCGACACGGAAGTCGGTAAAGAACCGCCAGGCAGAAACCACGGACCAAAGCACCCGCGTGCGCTCCTGAAGGGCTCAGGGTGCCGGGTTAGGGTGTAGGGTTTGGGTCTTTTCGTAAACAAAAAAACCCTAAACTCTGGATGCTAACCCGAGTTTAGGGTTTAGGGGTCTAGGGTTTAGAGGTTTAGAGTTTGGAGTTTAGGGTGACATATACTAGAGAGTGAATCAATAAGGGCTAGAAGGGAATACTCTTACTCAGTATTCGACGGCTATAGTAGTTTCTTTGTTTAGTTTGTGGTATGCATTGCAGGCTGTGTGACAGCATAGCTTCAGAGTTGCAAACATGTAAAGCCAACCTGGTGTGGGCTCATCAACAACGATATCCTATCTAGCTTTGGTGCTTAAGGACATTGACTTGAGATAGGAGTACACCTGTATCATCCTGTAACTAGCAGCTAATACACCATAACAACAATACAAACCAACAAGCTGCACTAAAGCATCGTAAATCCCAAGCCTAATCCAATCGAAACCGGCAACATGCAGCCGTCCTGCCAAAGGCGGCTGTGTAGAAGGTTTGAAGCCCACGTCCGTGAGTGGTCGGCCATTTCCTCGTTGCTTCCCCAACATCCTCTTGATAATCAGGGTGCCCTTGCCTTTGAATTAAGTGCCAATATGGACCCAAACTGCCCCAAACTGAAAAGGGTAAAAGGCTGTTCCTGGGGGAGCTAAAACCGAAACCCCAAACCGGGACCGAGTTTCTTGAAGCCTGCCCTGGGTTCGATGCCGGCGGTGCTGCAGTGCCACCCAAGCAGCCCAAGCATCCAGAAGAGCCCTGGGGGGTGGAACCCTTGCATGCTGCTTTAGGGTTTTGGGTTGAGGGTTCAGTGTTGAGGCTTTAGGATTTTCCGGATCCAAACTCCCTTTTATTTTTGTCCTCTACTTACCTGCATATACCCCGAGCTACAGACATTGCAGGCTTCGACCGTCTTGAATGTGATAAACCCTGAACTTGAACACTAAACCCTGAAACCTTAAGCTTTCTACAAACCCTAAACTCTAGTCCCAGCAGCATGGCGCGGTATCTGGACTCCAGACGTTGTGCCAAATGGAGCAGGCGGCTGCGAGGAAGAAGTGCGAAGCGCCAGAGGGACCAGACCCACATCTTCGACAATTGCTGGCCGGAGATGCAGGCCTTGCTTTTGCTCAAAATCGGATCACCATTCGGAAAGTATGAGGTGGGGGGGGGACTCTAGCCGAATGAAGCGCCAAAGGCCAAAGGCTATACTGGACGACTAAGGTTCTGTTAACAAGCAATGACGTCGGAGCCGGATGAAGCGATCTGCCTGCTGCTCCTCATACCCTGCCATCCAGTCATGGCGGGCTTGAAGGACAGTCTCCAGGTCGACTATACCTGGTTCCCCGTTGGGGCCATATTAAAAATGATCATGGTTGATCCTTATTGCATTTTGTTATAACAAAAACATGTAAAATTGTATCCAACAAGGACCCAGATACGCTGTTGAAGTTGCTGCTCTTCTATCTGCTGCTCCACCTGAGCCTCCTGCATTTCCAGCCATGCAGTCTGCACCTCGCGCTCTTCCTCTCGCAGCTTCTGATGCCAGCAGTGCTGCTTTCGCCAGAGTAGAAGAAATGACCAGCCTTGGAAAACCTGCCAAAGATCCACATGCTCGCGGTATCACGCAACGCGCGTGCTGACATGAAGCGGATATCCCTTGACATGAACAGCATTGCTCTGCAGCTTCATGTATTGAGGCCATTTTTCCCGGAGGTTCGGTGGTGGTGGTGACAGGAGTGGGAAACCCTAAACCCTAAACCCTAAAAAGTGGTCGAACTTCTGATCCCACTGAGCACTGCAAGCTGAACCCAGGGACACCAGAGAAACAGAAAGCCGACCTCTAGAGCAGTTGACTCAAAACTCAACCAAAGCTATCCAAATGTACATGAGCCTGAAGAATTCGCACTTCTATTATTTCCAGGTCATGATCATTGAAAAGCATTAAGGCTCGAATATTCTGCGATTGTAGCAAATTATGTAAGGAACCCTCAGGAAAAAACACATGCCTAAGTAGGTTTTGATGCTTATCCTACACCAAAAACCCTAAACCCTAAACCCGAAAATCACTATACACCTTACGCCCTAAACCCTTAACCCTACACCCTAAGCCCACACCCTCATACCCTCATCCAGGCCTCCCGCAGCACGAGAAGCTTGGTGTGCAGGCCCCTCGGACTGAGGTGCTCTGGTTGTAGTATATGATATATATATATACACACACACACATTTATAGATATAGTATGTATGTCTGTCTGTCTGTCCGTCTGTTTGTCTGTCTGTCTGTATGCATGTTTGTATGTCTGTCTGTCTACATGTCTACATGTCCGTAAGTGAATAAGTAAGCAAGTATGTATGTATGTATGTATGTATGTATGTATGTATGTAAGCATGTGTACATGTATGCATGCATGCATGCATGCATGCATGCATGCATGCATGTATGTATTCCACGGTATATAAGACATAATGTCTGTTATAGGCTCATGTTATGTTACATCATATGCCATGCATTGTTATCCATTTTGATACTTTACATATTGTACAGGGTTTGGCAGGCTGTGGGAGTTTAGGGCTTCAGGGGAGCGCAGAACAATCTGACCTTGGAACCAGCTGTCGGTGCCAGTTCGGTGCCGCCAGGACAAAGGAAATCTGCATTGCCACGACAAAGTTCACGTATGAGTGCATCGAGTTCCAGTGAATCGATGCCCCCAACCACATCAACATCCGCTGTGACCCCATCCGTGCCCCAGAGCACCCATAGCCCATGCATCAAAAAGTAAACATCCACTACGATCGCATCCGTTCTCCAAAGCATGCGTGGCCCATCCATGTAAACTCCGTGTCCGAGTGCATCCGTTCCCCACAGCATCCACGGCACAACCATGAAAACGCCCTTGGTCTAAGTTGTAGCCGTGTAGCAAATCATTCAAAAATCACCGTACGCGTTTTTGTAGCCATTTCGAGCACTTTTGCGGCAAACACCCTCAAGCATGGAACGCTGCTAAAGTCTTGCGCCAGACAGCTCAATCGACCGCGCATCGAAATTGCAGCCAGTTGTCTGCACCGAAGAATAGGTCCCCCTAAACCCCTAGCCCCCGATGAAACCCTAAATCCCAAAACCCCTAAACCCTAAACCCCTAGCCCCTAAACTTGCAAGCCCAGGGGGAGCTCCGCAGACGCGGAGGGCCTCTCGGGCTTAGGTCTACTGAGGGCAGCGTTGCAGTTGACGTCTTGGTACGGTGTAGATTTACGGGTTTAGGGCTTTAGGGTTTCGGGGCTTCAGGGTTGTGTGGTTTAGGATCTTAGGGTCTAGGGTTCAGGGTTTGCTGGATGTTTTGGAGTGTGATGTTTGCAGTTTATGGTTTGCAAAAATCTACGGTCGAAAGGTTCAAACGGACTTGTGGTCAGGTCTGGAGGTCCTTGTCCTTGGGACCTTACTATCTAGGATTTAGGGTTTAGGGTCTTTACTGAGGTCCCTATTGCTGTCTGACAGTCCCACGCATGGGTTTCAGCCGATCACTTCTAAGTCCAGGTTGCTTTGTGTTGGTACGACAGGCGCCCCACACTCAAACGCTAATACAGAATCCTGAAAAAAAACAAGGATACTGTTTCTCGGTTCCTTAATTGCTATACCCTGAGTATAAGATACCCCAAGAACCTGATTCAAACAGGTAAGGCCCCTGTATCACGCCCCGTGGCATGGCATTGAGAAGTGCCGTCGTCCGGGTCCAGAAACCTTCGGCGGTGGTTCAGTTTTGAGTGGGGCCTGCAGGTTTGGCTTCTGTGGGATGTCTGTGGAGTGATGAGCGCACTCAGGGCATCAGCACGGTTTCGGCGAAGGGTTGTGGGAGCTTGCGAGTTGCTAGCATTGTATCTACGTGTAGTTCAAGGGGCCAGGATTAACATAGACCGTCGGAATGTACATCAAGGATAAATAGTCTTAAGGATGGAAGGCATACAGCGGCTTGGACCATAAGGATTCCTGAGAGCCTTCGCTTGACATTCCATATAACTAAAATTTCAACCCGAGTCGGGATGCTGTGTTTGTATAGTATGCGACAAAGCGCTGCACCATGTCTAGAATAGAAATTAGCTGTGGCAGGTTCTTCCAATATACCGTACTACTAACGGAGACACTTTATCCTTGTAGTGTAGTGGGAAATTAGCATTCCGTACGCGGAGGTTGGCTTATGTGACATGCATGTATTCACTCACTCTCTCCCTCCCTCCCGCCCTCCCTCCGTCTCTCCCTCTCTCTCTCTGTCTCTTTCTCTCTTTCTCTGAATATATACATATACACATACACACACACACACACCCACAGTTACACACACACAATTGTCATGGCGGCTGTCCGTTTCCGTGTAACCCTTCAAAGGTCATTGAAACTGGAGTGCTACAATGTGCTACAGTAGAGACTAAAGTGAAAACACACTGCTTACTGACCTGGGTACAGATCGACAACTTAAACTCATGCTCCTGATGCAGTATATGTCGCGACAATACAAACATCATATGTATGTATATGCTTCCCATTTGCAGGAATATGGTTGCATTTGTTCATTTCGTTCGGAAGTGGCGGGTGCGTGCTGTGTACTTCAAGTACCGTAGCAGTAATGCATACCATGCGAATGCAAACACATAGACAGTATATGTATAGGCATCTGCATGCATCTTTGCATGGCATGTGGCATGTGTGAACATGGAAATGCATGCAAGTGCTTGTTTGTTCATGTGCATACCCTCACTATGCTTACACACACACACACATGAATGGCCTATTGTGAGCACTAGGATGTGTATATGCATACGCGCGTAGCATACTCTTAAGAACTCCAAATACCCAAAACCAAGCCCCATGACGACCTGCTCTTTAAAGTTTACCTGCCCTAACCCTGCGTTCTAAACCCTGCACCCTGCACCCTAAACCCTACATACACGATACACCCTACACCCTAAACCCCACACCCTGCATGCAGGCTACGCCCTACACCCCAAACTTAAGCCCCCCCTATGCCCCAAGCAGTCAAGAGGCCGTCGTCCCACAGCGATGCCCTGGACTCCTTGGCCCCCGGCTGCTGGGTGGAAACCTGGAAGTTGCTGAACACCCGGGTTAAGGGTTACATAAATGTAGCACCGTTTACGATACATATACCATGTTTTCATTAGGCAGCATCAAATAAATAAGTAAACATATAGATATATGTCATGTATATGTATGTATGTATGTATGTATGTACGTAGGTAGGTAGGTAGGTAGGTAGGTAGGTAGGTAGGTATGTGTTTGACTGTGGCTAAGGAGCTAGAAGGGTAGTGGATCTGTGATGCATCGGGGGTTGGATTTGGGGGTTCAGGGTTTCGGGCAGGGGTTCAGGCTTTAGGGTTTCGGGGCTAGGGGGCCAGCATCTAGTCGAGGGTTTAGGGTTAGATAGCTGGGTTGTAGTGTAAGGGCACCGGAAACTGTTTTATACACAGGGTGTCGGGCTAACACCGTACAGGGAAGATGTTGCTACGAAGTCAAAACTAGCCATGATAGCAGCAACGATAGCATCAGTGCATCAGCACTCACAGTCGCTGAAATCGTCAGACTAAGAAAACATGTCTTGAACGATACACCTACGACGGCAGACACGGTGACACCCAGGGAATAGTAGCGAGATTAGCAGGAGTTTCATATTTCAGAGCACCTCCTGCTGTTATATAAGCTCTGTCACTTAGCCTTGCGCTTTCTACATTTCCGAACTTCCGGATTAGGCTAGGAACTTCTGTAGACAAAGTAGGACGGCAGTCCTGTCGAGTGCCGTTCCATGCTCGTTGAGGGAGTGTACGCGATTAATACCTATCAGAGTAAGTCAATAAGTCATGCCGACAATAACAACAAGAACTGGCACGGATACTCCTGGAAGCACAAGGAGCTCTGAACCCTCTCTCCCGATGCTTGACGGGCACTCAATATGCAGTCAACCAGCCCAACTACAACTACAACCAGAACCGGCAGAAAGGATGTTCTCAAATTCTCAAACGAGATCATACACAATCATGCACGGTGACCTAGGAATGTAGACGTTGGAACTTTGCTCGGAATCAGACCGCGTTCCTGCAAGCCCTGCACCCATCACGGCTCTTCTTGCGGCCGCAATGCTTCAGCCCCACCTGCTTCTGGCTTAGGGTTCAGGAGTTTGGGGTTCGGGGTTCCGGGCTTAAAGGCCTAGGGCTTGTAAGGTCTGGGCTTAATGCGTCGCGCGACCCTGAACCAGCTGCACCACCTGTATCCTTAGCTCGCTTGCCCAATGCCCTTAAACGGGATCGCAACAGCCGTACCTCCCGTTCCTTCCCGGTTCCGCAACCTGGCCACTCTGTTGTTCTACGTATGCCCATCCACCCCTATATAACCCCCCTTTGAAGGAACCTATCGAAACAAAAAATCAAAATCCTTGCTCACGCAAAGTCCCGGTGCCCGCCTTCCGTGCAAAAGATCAGGACGGCCCATGCTGAGAAGCATCTGAGACTGGGTTCTTGTTAGGGGATTTCATTTAAGTTACCAAAATAAGGAAACCATACTATTTACTATAGATCCCCATTATTCAACTTAAATTGAATCCCTTAACAAGAACCCAGGAGATCGAGGCTGGGATCGACGGTATGGAAATTGGGGCCTGGGGTTTTTAGGGTTCACGATAGCCTTTTGGGGCCTACTTAATCCCAATTATTCAATTATGGGGCTTTCGGAATTTAAGGGTTTTTGGATTTTAAGACCCTTAACCCCAAACCATCTATAGTTAAACCCGGAGGGCCTTAGAGCGTGGTGAACGGGTAGTGTGTCTCACGTTCAGGGCTTGTCTCCAATGTCGTTGTGGATGGAGGGTTCCCAAATGAAGTCTTCGCGTAAGTTCCCGTTTCGGATTTCGGGTTTTGGGATCCAAATGTCCGCATAAACACCACTTGTAAGTAGCCATTGCCGAAACATGCTTCGTCAAACCCTCAGATCCCCGAGCTCCGAACAGCAAGGTTTACGGGTTTAGGGATGGGAAAACACCCGTACTTCTCGAACTGGTGTGCTACTTGGCTTTTCGCTCCTCTCACAGTCCTCTGCTATTCCTGAAACCCCTAACCCTAAACTCCCCCCAAAAATCATCCCTGCTATAAGACCCGTAGAAGTGGCTTCATAACAGTGCGGTATTGGGACAACGGATCATACATGCTCAGAAGCCCTAAGGGTCCATGTGCCCGAATAGTACATACTTTAGCCTTGAAGTAGTCCCTATATGGGTAGTTTGGGGCCCAAGTATAGACTATATTTGGGCACATGGAACCTTAGGGAAGCGACTCAACTGCTGATTCTTTGGTGCGCTGCAATCTTCGACCCTTGGCCTGCTTGTAAGGCTGAGGGAACTCTCAAACAGCAAGTTTTAGGGTTTGGGTTTTAAGGTTTAGGGTGATCTTGTGGTTTGTGTCGTACAGAAGCTGTGTAAACAAACACAAGCATTGTTGCAGCACTTCTCATAATCTCGAATGTTCCAGGGCTAGATGCCATAGTTGGAGCTTATCCTCTTGACTGCCTCTATCCGATTCTACTCTCTTCGTCCATGTATCTGCCCACCTGTAGAGAATCCTTCCGCTCGAGTTGAACCACTCCTCTGCCACTGAAACCAAGCTTTCGCGATTCATAGGTTCACGGTGGCGTAAACCAAAACAAAGAAGATTGGGGGTTCAAGTTTCAAGGAATCGCGTTCTAGGCTCAGCTGAGTGGGAGAGCCGTATGAACGTTTGTCAGTTTCCTTGGGCGCTTGGGTAGCAGGAAACGTTGCTTTAGGGGTGTGCCTTAGACGAAACACATTAGCTTGTTCAGAGGTGCACTCAACAAACTCTTTGTGACTGTTCTTGTCTCTAGTTGTTGATATCACATCGATGGTTCATTGATTGACAGAAATACTGTCGTTATTCCGTTGGAGTTAGTGTTTATAATCGTAATGATGATATGCTGCTGCTTTTGGGACTTGTGGCAGTGTAAGACTTTGGAATGATCGCCTCAGTTCCGAGATGGAGACAAGGCTGTGACTGTCCATGATCCACTCTGCAGTCTTCCAGCTGTGGCTTTGACAAAACGAAACAAGCATTGTGAGTCCTTGATGACGAGTCGTCGTCGCATCTGACCGTGGTGACGGCTACACGCCCGCCAGATGTGGAACGTGATCGCCACAATGCTCCTGGCAGGGCGGCAGGGTCCTACAGGACCGTTGGTTTTGGCAGTTCACTGTACAAAGTGCTGAAACTCCAAAAAAGATCGATGCAGCTGGACGTTCCCTTTAATTTAGGTCGGAACACTTGGAAAGGTTTCCTGAGACTTGGAGATAATACTAAGGCACGGTATTGCTGCCAACTTGTGAAATCTCGAACTGTGTCCACATCTGAATGGAAAGGTATCTTCAGAACCAGTGGGCATGAACAGATCTGAATGTTGCCCAGGCAACTTTACAGAAGCTATACAACGGTTTTTCAACAAAACTTACCCCAAATGACAAAACCTTGCTTCGAAAATCCAGGACTTACCATAGGCGGCTGCATGAAGACATTCGTGTTCATCTGACTACCGACGTATGCATCTCCATCCATACATGTTACGTGAACGCACATGTATGTTGGTACGTAGGTACATACCTACATGTACATCATCTCCATGCATCCATATCTCTGTTTCCGTCTACTTCTGCACGCATACTTCTGTCGGTGTCGGTACATACATACCTGCCTACACAGATACGTACATACATACATGCATACTTGCTGGCTTGCTAACTTGCTTAGCTACACATAGGTGTGCATATGTATGTAAATACAGACATCTACACATGTGCTTCTTCATGCGCATCATGCGAATACCAAACCAGTGCGGCATCTTCGTACTTTGTAAACAAGCTTCTCTAACTCTAACATCGACACACCACAGGAGCGCTGTAGCTATCGTCATTGTAATCAGCTTAAGGTCAATTCTTGGGGTTAGAACAGTCGAAATTAGGGTGATTTCAGTCCTCCTGCAAGCGGAAGTGAAGGAGGAAACATACAGCAGATCTCGGGGAGTGGGCCTCGCGGCCACAATGCCTGGGCGCTGCTTGGACTGGGGTCGCGGCATGAAGCTAGGAGAGTAAGCAACTAGAAAGGCTTTTCTTACGGGTGGGTGCGTGCAAGCAGTTCTGGGGTACACGTTATTACGCTTACATTGGACATTCGGAAAGGAGACCACTAACCAGCGTTGGTTGTCCTGCATCACAGGGGCGAAAACGGCAGTGGAGACAAAAGTCACGTGTACACATCTCCCGCTGCACATCTTCTTACGTTCGTGTACACAGAGCCCCGAAGCAAAGCCCGCAAGATAGCACTTGTAAGCGCATTATTGGGAAGTCGCTGAGAGCATGGACGCAAGTGCGACCACTCATCGTCTGAAGAAATTTTGCGTCGATCAGCAATCGGGTTCCAAAAAAGATGCATGTTGTCGTGGGTAAGTTCTGAAAAGTCCTGACGGCAGCGAATCTTGCTGAAGAGAGACTGTCGTACTGATATCGCAAGTTCTTCTTTAAAGAGATGGTGACTGAACAGTTTGAGTTGCAGAGGTGTGTCGTCTCTATGTTTCAACCTAGATGGATCTTCTTCGCAAATCTCAGGGTCCAACTCCATGCAACTGTAAACAATGACATTATGTCTGCCAGCTCTAGTTGCTGGAAGCTTTCGGGTCGATGTTTTTAGAATTTCGGGCGCTTTTCCCAGATCCTTGATGGCGACGGGACTGTCTTGCAGAAGCTCTTTGCGACATGACGAAAACACATCCAGGATCCAAGCTCCGAAGCTACGTCGACCCAACCCCGCACTTTTTGGGGCAAGCCCCAGAATCACAAGAACCTTGGTGAGTCGTGGGCCATAAAGGTGTTAGGTTTAGGGGTTTAGGGTTTATAAGCTCTAAGGCAGACATGGGCTATGCACCTGCTGTAGGGCTGCAGCACTAAAGAACCAACTCGCCGTTGCATGCAGAAGCCTGACGTGCTGAAAGCCCCGCAATGGAACCCTATACAGCCTATTGAAGCAAGCATCCAAGCCGAACCAAAAACATTTTGAGGCTTAAGAATTTCCAAAGCCCTAAACCTTTGAGGTCAAGGCGCCGAAAGAAGGAGGTTCATTCTGCGGTGTCAGCCAGCTGGCATTCCGGGCTGACATGCCTTCCTACGGTTTAGGGCGTAGGGTTTGGATGCTTGGAGTTTAAGGGTGTTCGCTTGAGGGCTGAACAGAAAAATGTTGGTGTCACGAAGTTCTACTTCTGGAGGCTGCTGGTGCCATGACATGTCTCACCAACCTCAATTCACGTGTGTCGGAAACCCTAAACTGGCTACATGCTCTGTGCCATGGGCGTTCGAGACCTGTGGGAAATGGCCCGCAGTTGTCTGAATTTTCGGAGGCATGGGCTCGGGATTCCAATAGGCAGTCAGGAACTATCTTCAAATCTCCAAACCTGCAGCCCTTTCTGTATGTGTGCGCGTGTGTGTGTGTGTCTCTATCTGTCTATCTATCTATCTATCTACCTATCTATCTATCTATCTATCTATCTAAATATCTATATCTATATATATATATATCTATCTATATCTGTGTGTGTGTGCGTGTCTGTGACGGTGTCTGTGTCGGTGTCCGTGTCTTTGTATGTGTCTGTGTCTGTCTGTCTGTGTGTGTGTGCATGTGTGTCCGTGTGTCTGCGTGTCGTGTGCCTGTTGGTGTGTGTGTGTGTGTGTCTGTGTGTCTGTGTGTCTGTGTGTCTGTGTGTCAGTGTGTGGGTGTGCTTGTGTGTGTGTGTGTCTGTGTGTCTTACGGGGGCTACCGTCGTTCCTGCGAGACAGCAAAACATCCCGAGTGAAAAAGCAGCAGAAATCGTGGTGCCCCCAATAGACATACCTGTTCCAAGTTTGGGCTCTGTAGAGGCGGAAGCCACGTAAAGTAAACCTGATCGCTAAGTTTCTACCACTTCAAACTTATAAAAGCCCTGAAGCACAATCGAAAGGCACAAGCACCAAAACCCGAAAAGGTCAAGATGTCTGCAAGAGCTCGTGGCGTAGGCTTTAATTAGGGCAGCCACCCATGTGTTCGGGCTCTGAAAGATTGTTAAGCCTACCCTGGGCTCTATACTATATACAAGCCTCAAACCCCAGACTCAACCCTGAAATCTTCGACCCTAAACCCTGAAGCCCTGAACCCCCTAAAATCATTGAACCCCTAAACCCTGAAGCCGGAGAATTGGCTTTTGCGATCAATGCGTGAAACTGTCTGCCTCCGAGCAGTTCCCGGAGCCGCTTTGGCCAAGCAGGGCATCCGATATAGGGGCTCTCATAGTTGGAATAGGGCATGGGTATAGTCGGTATGGTGTAGCATACGCACAATAAGTAACAGTCACCACTAGCATTCATTGATGCAAACAAACTTTAATGTACCGCAGAGCCCGGCTCGAATTAGAAAGGCCCCTGTATCACTTCTGCTTCGCACATCTCAGACAATGCCACCAGAAATCTGCAGCCTCAGCGAGAAGCAAGGGCAGATTAAACTTCATCGAGCGTCCCTCCTCAGCCTGCACTCACTCCGAAAATCCCCTGAAAGAGGGCTAAGTGGTTTAAGGTCCCAAAGCCTACAAGCCTTAAACTTAACTAAATAATTACCAAACCCTAAACCCCGAACCCCGGGCCGCGGAATTGTTTCGCTCATTCAAAGTCGTGAACGACGACCCTGTCGACGTTTCCAGGTGCCCGCGTCGCTGTCGTCTATAAGCGCCGTGCTCACTCCAATTCACAGACGCCGACCTGGCCGACGCTTCCGAGCTGTTGCCCAGGCCTATAGGCGCCGTGCTCACTCAACATCTTGAACGACGACCCTGTCGACATGTCCAGGCGCCCGTATCGCCTCGAAGTCATCGATTTCATCAGCAGCAGCAGCAAAAGCAACAGTACCAACAGCGACGGCAACACCACGACCATTGTATTCATAGTCGTCACCATCATCACAGTAACAATCATCGACATCATCTCCACCACGATCACCACCGTTCGTCACATGTTAGATAGTCACTTAGACATCACAAATTGCAGACCTTCAGAGACGAGTAAGTAAATCATTCAGGGCCGGGCTGACTTTCGAGCAGGGTTATTGGTAAATCGACGAATCTGCAAAGGGATAAAGGGCTGTCGGAGTGCGACGCAAGATATGTGTTCAAACAACTGGAAGAGGGCCTTGCGAACGAGTATGCAATGAAGGGACTAAGCATCGAGGCTCCCCGATTGCGGTGACACCCTTATCTTGGGTGTCTAGAATCCGAGAAAACTCGATTCTTGTGCGACTCGGTCCTTGCTGCCAGCCGCCTTAAATCACGCTGGTCATTCTAGGGTTTAGGGTGTAGCGTCCCGTGTTTGTGAAAGGTCAAAGGTCCTCTTGAGCTCTGTGACTTAAAGCGCGTGGTCCGGGGGGACTGTGTTCGGTATGCAGCTCGCGGCTAGGACCGCACTCGATCACAAAGCAAGCCCCTGAGAGTTTGGAGGTTAAGATGAACCCCGAACCAGCTTCTCACCAGACATAGATGCACAGCTGCCTGCCAGCTTGCCAACTACTAACCGAGGGTGTCTAGTGTCAAGTTCCTTGCAACAAAGACGCCTGTCTATGATTTCTTGTCCGCTGCGACAACTATTTTCTCAGAAACAGGCCCTGTTCCAAAAGTATAGGGTTCAGCGCGTGAGGCTGCGTGAGATTCAGGACACTCAACTCCACAGCCCCAAAAACCCCAAAAGCCCAAACCCTAAATAGGCCCTAAACCCTGAACCCTAGATCCTTAAACCCTGAACCCTAAATCCTAAACACTGAACCCTAGATCCTAAATCCTACCACACCCGCCCTTGCCTCCAGTGCCTCAGATGGAGATTGTCTGAGTTCTGTCGGAGCTCCCGGTCTCTGGCCTAGCAAGAAACACAAGTAGTAATATAGTGGCCTTAAGGGTTAGGGTTTAGGGTTTAGAGTTTAGGGTTTAGAGTTTAGGGTTTAGGTTAACAATAGAGTAGGGTTCCGGGGTATATTGCAAGATCATTGTAGCAAAGAGCCCCAAGGAACTATTCGTAGCATTGTCAAAGCTTCTGTTTGTTGGTTCAGGCTTGAGGTGTGGGGGTGGGCACTGGGCATCATGGACATGTTCAAAACTCCTTGGGTTTCGGGGCATGTTGTCCTGTACTGTGAGGGTTTAGCGTCTACTAGGGGTTTATGGATTACGGAGGACTAGAGCAACTCGCCATCAACAGTCGCAGCAACTACTAGAAACGTACCGGGCAGACAGAAGAAACCATGACCGACGAAGTCTGCCATCAAGCTGGCAGGGGGCGATGCCAGCCACTGTCAAGCAGGCATTTGTGTTTCCGTGATCTCCTGTAGGTGCGTTACCCTTCCCTAAACCCTAAACCCTAAACTTACCCTAAACCCCCTTCACTGTTACAAACCTACGCCATGTCAGATCTGACATTTGCCTGAAATCAACCCTACCTATAGTCTCCATTGTAATTCTTTTTTGGGGTTACCTTATAGGATCCTTAATATAATATTGGTTAAACCAAAACAAGGAACTACAATGGAGACTATAGGTAAACCTAGATCCGTAAACCCTACGGCAAAAGCTGGGACCGAACAGCACTGCGGCTGAGTGTAGCATTTGAGAGCCGGTACTCAATTTGAGACTAACATGAGGCTCTATTATACATGGTTTCGCAGGCTTGATATGGAAGCTTTAGACCATATGGGACATATGGATACCAAGCGCTAGGATATCTTTGTGCCAAAGATCTCCGATAAACCCTAAACCATCTTTAACCCTAAACAAGGACTTGATCGCAGACATCCCTGCACCGGAAAGTCGACAACCGAAGCCTCGAACCGGAAAACATGTAAACCCTCACAGCCTCACGGCCAAAAGCCCAAGTCAACCACGAACCATACTGAACCTAAACACGAGCGCCCAGAACCCAACACCGTCAATCCTGAAAGCGCGATGCTTTCCTTGAGATCTCTTATGCACCTCGTATAACCCTAAGCCCCCAGGTACCTACTATAGAGGGTACTAGAGCCCCTGGGGACCTATTTAGTATCCATTTTCTGAAGGCCCACGTCAGCCTGGGACTGACCCCCACCAAAGCCCGCCAAGCCTGGCTTGGGCCATTACTTCGCCGGCCAGGGCTCGCTACGATTCTGCTTTCCCAAGTCTGAAGCTCCCGAGACCCTAAACCCTTTTCTTTAGAAGAATTTATGGTTAGAGCCTAAACCCTAAACCCTTTTCTTTACAAGAGGTTAGGGTTAGAGCCGGAGAGTACAAGAAAGAACACAGATTGACCCTAGGCCCAGAAGCCTCGTTGTCCTGGATGGTGGGTTTGCGCCGGAGGCATGCGAACCATCCTGCCACAAGCACATTTGTGCATACATGCATGTATGTATGCATGCATGCATGCCGGTGTGAATGAATCAATGTATGCACGCATGCACGTGTTCCTGTATGCATGTCTGTCTGTACGTGTGCATGCATGATGTATGTATGTATGTATGTATGTATGTATGTATGTATGTATGTATGTATGTATGTATGTAAAAGGTAGCTTGATTGATGAATTGATTGTTTGATTGATTGATCGATCGATTGGTTGATTGACTGACTACTTGATTGACTGATTGATTGGTTGGTTGATTGATTCAGGGTTGGTTGATGGATGGATGGATGGATGGACGGATGGGCAGTTGGGGGCCCAAGTAGATCCGAACCCTAACCACCCCGATCGAGGACAGGCAGTCCTGTCTCGGGACGTACCAGAACACCTCCCCGTCGTCGCTGGTGATGATGCGTGGCTGACTGTCCGGCTGGGCGCTTGGGGCTTACGAGGCTGGAGGCGTTGAGGAATCACTGCGGTTCGGGAGTTTTCTTGGAGAGGCGTGGCTGGCACACTGCGCAGCATTGGAGCTTCGATTGAAGTGCTAACAGGAAGTCAAGAGGGGTCGAACCCTGAACCCTCAAAGTCCCTAAACGCCTAAAGGAATTTCACCGGGACTTCACCGGGTGCTCCCGACCGATCACGCAGAGTCTGGGCCTCGGAGGCTCTGGAGACTAACTTGGGAAGTTGCTCAGATGGGCGGCGCTTTTGGGATGTAGGCCGAGTTTCTTGAGGTTGAATTAGGATGTAGAGTTTAGGGTTGGAGGCGCTTGGCCTAAGGCTCAAAAGCCCCAAACCCCAAAGAGATAATTTAGTATGATCTTCAAGCCCAAAAGCCTTTCTTTGGCGAAGCCTTCTTTATCACTGCACAGCTCGCTGCTCCCTGCAACCCGTCAACCTGAGGGTTAAAGCTTTTATACTTTGGGGGTTTAGGGTTTAGAGTCAAACCCAAGCTCTCTAAACGCCCCGAGCCCTGCATCCTAGATGGTTTATGCTTGACCTCCTCGCCAAACTAAGGGCAAGGCCATGTACTCTGAACCCATCACCCTCAGATCGGAGCAGATTGCCCGAAACTCTCTACTTATGTAAATCCTGCCGCTCAATGGTTGCATGGTTCTTGTGATAACCTTCAGGCATAACGGGCTAGCCGCTGGAATCATACGCGGGTTTTAGATGGGGGGGGGGGTGGGTATCAGTACTCGTGATCGATACTTCCACCCCTAGTAAACTCCAACACAGCTTACCAGTGTCCACAGACCATGGTCGAGTCCCAGAACCAAACTCTAAACCCTAAATTTAAACCCTAAACCATACAGCCAACAACAATGCCCTTCGAGACCCCACTGCAGCGGGGCAAGCGAGTTTTCAGGGTCACAGTTGCTCCCAAGATTCAAAGGAAGGTGGGGTCACATGATGATATCAGTTTAGGATTTAGGGTTTAGGTCCACCAGCGGTCTAACTTTGACCCGAGAAACTAGTGTAGATACCTCTTACGTAACCCTAAACTCCACCGAAGGGAACCCGAGAAATGAAAATCGGGTTCACGGAGGTATGCTATTCTACCACAACAATCGGGGCTGCAAAGGAACTGCTACTACAGGGCTTATAGAGGTTTTGGGTTTAGGGTTTTAGGGGTTTAGGATTCAGGGGTCATATGCCAGGAACCCTTCAGAGACTACCCTTTTCCGAAAGGCCTGACAGAACCGCATTGCACAGTACAGACCCTATACCGCCCTTTGTTAAAAAACCCTAAAACCCTAAACCCGAAACCCCGAACCCCCTCCTTAAACCCCGAACCCCTAAAGCCTCAAACCCCTGACCCTAAACCCTATACCCTAAACCGTGGAGGCCTCGGCACCGGGCCAGAATTTTCCCGTCGCTGCGCGGTGGGGGCCTGGACCTGTCCGGAGTTTGAGAAGGCTGCTGTTTATCAGGGTTCTTAAACGGGCTATTAGGGTTTAGGGTTTAGGGTATTAGTTATTGCAAAGGGGCGTAAGGCTTTCTAGTGGTTTAAGGTCTAGGGCTCCCAAGGTTTGGGGGTTGAGACGTTTGGGGTGGGGCTTTTCTAGTTTAGGATTCAAGGTACCGAGGTTCAGACATCCATCCTTCGCTTGACATGTCCAGCACGCGAAAGCTTAGGTTCAGTGTCGGTGCTAAGCCAAGCTGAAGGAACCCGTCCCTGTAGGCAATTTTTGCCCTAGGGCTCCATGTGCCCACATAGTGTGTACTTAGGCCTTAAAGGGGGTTCCTACTTAGGTACTTCAGGGCCAAAGTGTATACTCTATGGGTGCATGGAGCCTCGGGGTTAAGGGCTCGAGCGATTGGATGTGATATAAAGAAATAGTTTGTTTTGCGAATTAGCTAGACGCCTCTTGTATGCTGCTGCATCAGCTACCTTAGCTGCACAACGTCGTAATAGAGCGGCATTAGTTGCATAATGGCTCGGGGATACACTCTAGTAATCTTTAGAATAACTACACAGGGATTATACTACTATACTGGGATCTCATTAATATTACGAATCACAGAGAACGCCATCAGTTCCCACGTTTCAGAGCCTTCCCTCTCGACTGCAAAGCCTCAGCGTCCCAAGCCCCAACATAATCTTAAGAGGGTTTAGGGCGTCTAGGCTTTAGGTTTGAGGCATCGACCAGAAAATCGAGAGGTTCAGGGTTTAGGGCATAGCCTCAACCACAAATCGCGAAGGCACCGAACGCCCGTAAGGTCCCTGAGAAGGCAGTGTTTTCCCCTAAACCCCGAACTAAAACCCTAAACCCTAAACTAAACCCTAAACCCTAAACCCCTAAACTGAAACCTACCTCATCGATCTCCTCCAAGTTCTGCTGCCTGCGAGACGACCACGTCGGAGGTTTGGCTTCTGGAGGCTAAGGGCTTACGGCTTATGGGGTTTAGGGTTTAAGGGTTTAGGGGTTTAGGGGTTTAGGGGCTTAGGGGTTTAGGGTTTATGGGTTTCGGGGTTTAGGGGTTGAGCGGTGAGGACTCCCAGTCTTCAAAGGTTTAGCATCTAGTGCTCAGGGTTTTGGGATACCTCTTTTTGATGCTTGGGGTTCAGGGTTTGGGGTGTAGAACCTTTCAGCTGGTAACTCGTCTCAAAAGCTTTCGCGGTAGTTGCATGAGGCCTCTGCCACAGACCCAAGAAGCTCCTCACCCTAAGGCTCCAGGTCCCCATCTGGTATATAATACTTCGGCCCCGAAGGGGTTATATATATATATATGTATATGTATAAGTGCTTTAGGGCCAGAGTCGATACCACATGGGCACATGGAGCCTTGGGTATGTATCATTCCGAGGCTCAGGTGCAGGAGCTCCGATAGGGTTTACTAATCCCAAAGCGGTTCAGGGTTTAAGTTTAAGGTTTATAGGCTTTCCTAAACCCAAAACCCGAAACCCTAGCTTCGGGACATCACTGTCCTGGGTTTCGAACCATACAAAATGCTGTTTGAGGATTCAGGGGGAAACACTGTTCTCAAAACCGCAACACCTCCGTCCAGGTTTTTTTTGAGAACGCGGCATGGCGAACAAGCCTTCTCTCCTCTTTAGAAGGTCTTACAAGGACTATCAGGGGATACTTGTAGAGCGCATGGGCGTAAGGATCCATGTACCCATATAGTATATACTATGGTGGCCGTAATTAAGGGTCTCCGGTGTCGGTACCTGAAGGCCACGTATATTATTGGAGAAACGTCGCAGTCCTTTGTTTGTCAACATCCGATCATAAGGAAGCCCGTAGGACTCCCTATCCGTAACTAAAATTTCAAGTCGTTTCAAACAAGCAAGAGTACACTGGAGCAACGTAGAACAATAGCTGTCACGCAGTGTGGTGGTATGGTTGTCACTGGAAATATGGCTGCGAATGTTGCGACCACTCCTGTGATAAAAGCTGTAAGCCACTGAAAACCTCCTCACAAATGCCTCACTTCCTGCGATATTGCGTGGCAGTCTGCCCGTAAGCTAAGTTGCCGCCAGTCAGACCCTATAGAGGTTGAATTCCTCTGAAGCGTTGGAACGGCCTCGAAGGTTAGGGTTGAGGGATTTCGGGTGCTAACTAAACTCTGCCCTGACGGAAACCCTGGCAAACGGATAGTTCCTTCGGATTGCTGCCTCGTGTTTCAACTTTGTCTTTTTGTTGAGGGGGTTAGGGGGTAATATACTAGGGGCCTCAATAATCAGAACAGG